>JAMGYR010000036.1:8299-215709 GCA_025531575.1 Pichia sp. PH4023
TGATAATAATGATGATGATAACGAGGATAATAATGATGATGATAACGAGGATAATAATGATGATGATAACGAGGATAATAATGATGATGATAACGAGGATAATGAAACTAAAAAATATGACTCCAATGGACCAGATCTTCTGGGGAAACTAGATCTTAAACTTTTGAAAACAAAAGCTCAAAAAGACTGGTTGAAGTCAAACGCTTTGCGTAGAGCCAACATGATTCAAAAATTGATGGATGGTGAATTAGACGAAGAGACTTACTTAAAACTAGATGAGGTTAGATATAGAGATAATAACATCTTTTTGGAGGAAGATGAAAATGAAATACCTAACACGGCTTTTAAAATTCAATCTACGAACTTGGCTATGTATGCGTTCTTTTTTGTTGAAGTGTTACTCTTTTACGTCTTCTGAGGTGAAGTTTGTGAAAATTAATGAATCGTCAAATCGTGATTTCTATATAAACGTGAGCGTAAAAATATATATTTCAAACGTAGGCAATACTTTGAAGATCTTGCAAAATAGTAGACAAGGCTCAAAAAAAGAGAAATAGAAATATTGTAAAGTTATAGAATGTTTATGCACTTAAGGTTCAATAATTCAGCAACGAATTAAAAGTCCAGGTCTTCCAACCTATCAATCGCAGCTTTTGTCTTCATTGTGACTCTAGTACTTAATTCGTAGTCGTCACCTCCATAAGCTTGGGAGTATTTCAGCCATTTCATACACTCGGCGAGGCCATCAGCACCGTCCAATTTCCAAGTAAATAAGGCACGTTCATATAAGGCAGTTGGGTACAAGTAAGGATTTTCATTAAGCCTGGTTAACTTTCCATCTGGTAATATTAGGTTTGAAATCACAACTTTGTCGAAAATCTGCAAACCTTCTTTGATGTAACCCAATCTTCTGAGAGCAAGACATTGAAGAGTGACACGAATCATGCGTTGTTCCTTTGATTCATGAATCTTAGCATAAGGCAAACCAGTCTCTTTATTGGTCAACGTCAAAGCAATTGGAGAAGGAGGAATATCCTGAGTTTTCGTTGATGTGCTTGAGTGAATTGACATCGAGGAAATTCCTGAAGTCACATCAGAAGAGGTCCGGTTTGACGAAGGTAATGAAGCAGGGGTTGCTGAGTATGCTAACAAAGAGATTGAAAGTTGTAAGCACTCTGTAGACATTCTGTTGTAACCATTCCAGAAATAAGCCAATTCATGGATCAAGGAAGTTTGAATGCAGTCTATAAAAGGTATTTTTGGGTGAGAATTGTGAGATTCCTCGATCTCCTTGTACTTTCTTGCGATGAATTTTTCAAAAGGTGGAATCTTGGACAAAAATTTTTTCTTTCCAATAAGTTTAGGGGCTTCATGGATGTATTTTTCGGCCAACTTCGCATAGGTATCAATTTTGGAAGGGTCAACATCTGTATCTTTTGGAATAAGACCCGTTAGACACATTCTGTATGCTTCTAGGTAACATGCTGCAGCGAACCAAGTGTAAAGTGCGTGAGAATATGAGTTTATTTTGATCAAATCGAGGAAATCACTAGCGGCTCTGTCGAAGTGGTGCAAGAAGACCAAGATCATGCATCTGTCAAAACCCAAAAGAGCATCAACTTGTTTCATTTGGGAAGGAGTTGCAGTGTCCATCAACTGAACAGCCTCATGTAATCTTCCACGAGACGCAAGCATGCGTGATTCTTGAAGGAGCCAAAGGTTGCTGTGAGGGAACAAGGCACGAGAGTGGAGAAGCACTTTGACTAGCTTTTCACCAGGATGAAGCAAGGTTTCACCGTGACCTGATGTTGCCATACGCTCGAGTGCTATTTTATCCTCAACCAATTCCTTTTTGGAAGCAGTGGAGGCGTTTGTTTTTATTTTCTGTAATGCTTGTTCCTTTTCCTTATCCTTGTCGTTGTCCTTTTTTGCCTTTTCGTTGTTTTGACTTAGCTCCTCTGCAGTTGGTACATCGAAATCAACATCCGTGAATTGGAAAGGCCCGTCGTAGAAAACCAATAAAGCCAACAAGCCGATACCACCATGAATGTTACGCTCTTGGGCAGCGTTCCACACCATCTGTAGACCTGCCTCTCTGGAGCCTTTGAAACCGACAACAGATAAAACCTTACCTATTCCGTGAGGAATTAAAGACAAGACAACTTGAAGAATACCGAAACAAAGGTTGACCCCGGAGTGGATGTACTCATCCACCGAGGCGACCTCGGGGTTGCCGAATTTCAGCACGTCCTTGTCGGAAGGAGGGGAAGTGGAATCAGCCTTAAAACCTAAGTTGGATCTCAAGGAATCAGAGACCGGCGGATTGCCGATGTGGGAGCCGTTAATTCTTGCCTTCCGCATGTGATAGGTCTGATCCAACTCGTCGATTATTTTGCGGTCCTTCAGCTCCTGCTCAGTCAAGGGCAAAGGGAGATCGACAAAGCTTGACGAGTTGCTTTTGGAACACGTCGAATAAGAGCCGAGGTCGGCCAAGGCGGACGAAGACGCGTCTGAAGGGGTGTTGAGGTGTTTGCTGATGGCGTCCAAAGTCTGGTACGCCCTCCTTAACTTCAACAACGCCTTGGCGCCCTCCATAAAGTTCTCACTCAACAACATCAATAGGGCGTTCAAGAGGTTTGATTCGGCATATGCGACCGCAAACTCCGTTCCAGGAGGGTAGATCTGGGAAGACTTGATGTTGTTCTTCTCTGCGCTTGTCTTCTCCTTCCACGCCATGGTCTCAGCCTTCGAGAGCGTCTCCGACGCTTTCTTCATGGTCTCCGGCTCGAAGCCCAATGTCGCTTCCAAGAATTGCACGACCCCGTAGGCCAACTGTGAGATGGCGATGTTGTCGTGGTCATTCAACAACCTAAACGCCTCCTCCGCCCTGTCGTCGAGAACGTAGTCCATCGCCTTCAACGCCCTCTCCAGCTGTAGTGCCTGGTTGGCTACTTTCTGGTTGATCTCCTCCTGCGTGAGGGATGGAGATCCTTTAAATCCTAGTGCTCTCAACATGACCAACAAAGACTTTTTCTGCTGCTGCTAATTCTGCTGACGCTAATGCTTATGCTGGTGCTTCCTTTATCACAGACGTAACCAACCCGAAGAACAGAGGAGGAAATCGGTAAACACACAAGGGAAATCCAGCCTGTTTTAGCGCATTGTGTGTATTAAATTCATTCTCCCTGCCAGCCTACGTGATCGGATTGTTCGCATCACTGTATGCAAGCCCAGAAGCCGCTCCGTATCCGAGAGTCGCGTTCTGTACTGGAAAAATGCGAGAATTAAAAAAAAAGGAGAATTTGCCAAAAGCTGACGTAATAGACAAATAATTGATTATGTCATCCTAACCTCTGATTATGTCATCAGACGTCGATCGGCGATCCCCATCTTTCTTTCTTCCTTCTTGCTTGTCTCGGACTCCGAGCGGAAACTTGCACCGCCGGGAAAAAGTTTTTATGTTTTTTTTCCTTTTTTCCATTTATCCTTTTCTCCTTCCCTGGCTCTCACCCCCCATTTTTCTATCGGTCCGCCACCACACGGGGCGTGTCGTGGGGTTCCGCCTGGTCAGAGCACTGTTTTTCCTCCCTTTTTTCCCTTTTTATTCCCCCCCGCCAACTTTTTTTCCCTTTCTCCATTACGGGCCCTCACGACAATCAGCACCGTCTCGGCTGTCGTAGCATCTCAAACACGTTCCTGCCATTTGGGGTCATTAAGTGTCAGTCGGTCTCACACTTCCACTGTCTGCCACCGTGTGCACGCTGGCCACACCCTCACACACTGTCTATCTCTCTCTCTCTGCCACATACGCAGATACGCTAGTGCACCTATTCCATCCACGCACTCTTCTCCCCCTCCCCCACCCCCACGGACTCCACGCTACGGAGCACTACCAGCACACTATCAGCATACTACCCACAGGCACAGCCATAGATAGCTACAGTACTGCAGCACGTCCAGACGGCTCTCAGCTTTCCTTTAGAAGAAGATATATACACAGACCTTGCCATGGACTCTCCACGCTCGGCAAGCAACAAACGAAACCTAGAAAGCGCAATATTAACCGATGGCAAAGAACAGCAGCAGCAGGGGTTGCACGACAACCTTCTAGATGACGATGAAGATGAGTACGACCAGGAATTTGGCGCCCCGTTGAAGAAGGTCGCGTCCTCGAAGTCGTCCAGCGGCTCTAAGATGATCGGGAAACCAAGACCACACGTGTGCTCGATATGTACGAGAGCCTTTGCAAGACTAGAGCATTTGAAGAGGCACGAACGCTCGCATACAAACGAGAAACCGTTCCAGTGCGCCGCATGCGGACGGTGTTTTGCAAGAAGAGACTTGGTGTTGAGGCACCAGCAGAAGTTACATGCCTCCTTGCCAACCAACAACAGAGCGAATATCCAGAGAAAGGGCAGAGCACAGAAGTTGTTGTCCAAGGACGGTGAGATTGTCAGAGACTATTTAAACGATAACATCAACATCGTGCGAAATAATACCAGCGCCAAGTTACCTATTGTCTCTGTGGTCTCTTCAGCTGCAAACCATACGTCCACCGGAACTAACGACGTCTCTCCTGCAATCAGCAACTCTACCGCAAGCAACAACGTCTCCTCCATCTCCCCCTTATCCGATAGTAGCAACTCCAACAACAGTATCAAACCAGGGCACCTGCTCAACACCACTACAATGAATAAGAACAATACCATATACTCTCTCAACCAGGGTCACTCTTTACTATCATCCACAAACCCGCTTATGAATCAGATGGACTTTTTCAACTCAAACATCTTAGGCTCAAGCATCACCAACTCGGCAGCCTACAATTCTCCCACCTCAATCAATGGGCTGATGTTTTCTCCAAACATCTACAATAATAATGCCAATAAAAATGGCAATAACGCTAACAACAAGGTTGACTTCAACAAGCCTTTGAGCCACGAGAATATAACTCCCGAGAGTCAACAGAATAAGCCGATAGACTCGAAAACCGATAATAAGTACGACGACCTTGATGATGATGAGCTGGATTCGGATTTGGATAGCGAAGACCACCAATACGGTAAGCCACAAGCAATGTACGCTCACGATCTGGCGAATCTGAATGACTTTGCTGCAGAAGATGAGGCAAGTTCCAATTATAGAAACCAAAGGCATGCTTCTTTCAGTGCTGCAGCTTCATCTTCGTATACCGGCCTACCAGATAGCAAAATACCCCATGACAAGCAGATGGAAGAGCTGGAAAAAGAAGCTCCCCAACAAGTCAATTTCTCTTCACCGCAACTGCTGTTTAAACCTAATAGCGAGCTGGGCTATTTAGATCTGGATATTCTGGAACATATCGATTTGAATGACTTGGGTTTGGATTTTTCCACATTCAACTTCTCAAATGATATGAACAAACACGGCGCTGCCCATAATAATGATGACAACGATAAAAGTAAAGACAGAACTACCGATACTAACAATAGCAACGTTAGTAGTTCCACCAGTTCTGCTAGCGGAAACAAAGTTGGAAACAATGGAAATGAAGATC
The DNA here is from genome assembly GCA_025531575.1 of Pichia sp. PH4023. Classification (NCBI taxonomy): domain Eukaryota; kingdom Fungi; phylum Ascomycota; class Pichiomycetes; order Pichiales; family Pichiaceae; genus Pichia; species Pichia sp. PH4023. The sequence continues at coordinate 13,836 of JAMGYR010000036.1, forward strand.
TGAGCCCTCATGAAATCAGCTTGCAGAAGGTTTTTTCAAATCCTCAAAATGGCGTGGCACTCCAGAAGGTTTTATCAGATCCACGTTTGGGTCAAGCACCACAAAGAATACTTTCCCACCCAAATTCAGGTCTGGCTTTACAGAAAGTCCTATCACATCCGGAACCAAATCTTGTCCTGGAAAAAATCTTGTCTCATTCGTCAGATACAGATTGGTTCAACGAATTCATAAACGCCCCAATTGAAACGAACTTTCCAATGGTTTCTGATCATATTGGTTTTACAGATACTCCGGATGCTTCAGATTCTCCACTTAGTGGAACAAATGTTACACCAGGGAACTCGCAGAATATTTTGACTGGCTCAAATATTTTACCTTCAAATGCAAATGACTTGAAAAACCTTTTCCGTTCTAGGCAAATCGATTTATCCAAACATATTCCCCATACTTATCAAAATCCAACGATTCCTGGCCGGTGTTCGGAGTCTGTTAGAAGACATATAATGGCAAAGTATAATTTGAAGCAACAACAATTCCCTCAATTAGACGACTTGAATCATTATTTGGCTTTATATGAACTGGAATTTAGTGTATATTTCCCTTTGATACACATACCATCTTTCCGAATTGATGATAATTTGGATCAAATCCCATTAATGTTGTCAATGGCCGCAATTGGTGCACTTTATTCTTTCCATGCTAGAAATTCCTCCACCTTGTTCAATTTCTCTAGATTTTTGATCCACAACTTTATGGAAGTCCAAATGAAGCTAAACAGATTTAAAGACATACCGCTTCATATCACACAAGCATTAGTACTACACATGTTTTTGGGTATGTTCCATAATGACTCTGAAATAACAAAATTGATTTCCAGGCAATTAAATTCTCTTGTGTCATTGGTGAAAATAACGAAATTGGATATGCCCCTAGAGAGTTTATTGTTACCTCCATCCATCACTTTTGATATTGTCCAATCAAGCAATCTAGACCTAATTGAGGCCTGCTACAAATATTTTCTTTTGGCTCAATCGAGAATTAGAACAATTCATGTGCTACATTACATAACCGTTTTATATGGTTGCTTAACAGACGGAAAAGTAGAAATGTCAGCAGATAACATAGAATCGGGATCTCCTTGTGCCAATGAAGATTTGTGGAACTGTAAAGACTATAATGAGTGGGTTGCTATTTTGAAGGAGAAAAATGTGAACATAAATTCTAAGTTCTCGTTAATCAGACTGAGTAACGGCCATGCTTATAAAGAGTTATGGAGAGGACTGCAAAATCTATCCCTGGACCAGGACATTGGTTTGAGAGGGATGTTATCATTATTATTCACTATCAATGAGTATGTTCATACCGAATCGAGGAAGCTGGAACACGAAGATAAAACAGATGGTGCGAAATTGGCCGAATGGAGAATGGAGCAAAGGCCATACATCGAATCTTTGATCAAAATTTGGGAAAGTTGTTATATTAGAAATGGTGGTGTTTTAGTCCCTCGTGGACAGAATATTCACACTATTAATAGCAGTTGTGTTTTAAAATTGACATTACCGTTGCTATCCTTTGCTAAAATCAATAAGTGTATTTATATTTCCTCCGTTCTGTCAAATGTTTGGAAAAGAAATTGGGATGCTATGAACCTTGAAATCAAAAGTCTTACCCGTGATGTTGAGGCATTGCGTGATTCGGTGAACTATTCTCTTGACATAATCAACTTGTGGATTGAAATTATCAGTATAAATAATGATGCCGAGAAGACATCAATTAGAACACCAATCTTTTTCCTGACTTGTCTTTTTACTTCTACCTTGTTGATTTCTGAATATTTGTATGTCACCGAAGTCTGGGCAAACAATTACCTTTCAGATAAGGATAAAGATGCAAACTTAACAACTGCAGATCGTGTTTTATGGTTACGTGCAGAAAAAATATTTAAAAAAATTGAGAAAAATCTATTACCTCTGGGCTCGAATAATCATTCATACTCAGAGTTTTTGAGAATCCAAGCGAATGGTGCCTTGGATGTTGATATTTTGGATGATGAAATCGCAAGACTTGCTTTAGAGCCTGGCGATTTAAGACCAATTGCCGAAATTATTATAAGTGGAAGGCTCAGTACGAGATGCTTATCTTTAGGCGTTCGAATTTTGGCGGACGCCCCTGTTTGGCCAATTGCTTTATTGTTCGCGGAAGCTTTGAAAGCTAGAGCGATACACATTCATGACTGCACCAGTTCATGGAGCCCAGGTCCAGCAAGCGCATCCCTGAAGAAATGAGCGGTATATTTGAATCTGTACACGTATATATATGTAAATAATGAATATCATTTATAAACAAATTATGCCTAGGGATAGAAAAGTAATTACCACCAGATCGTAATGTTGTTTCCAGAATTACGATTAATGTGGCTAGAAGATATTCAGTTTAATTTCTACTGAAAATGGCCCAATGCTTTTGCTTAGACGTAGAACACAGAAAATTAAAATGCCATCGCGACATTTGTTATGTTGCAAAGCTGTGATCAGCTTTACTCATATAGTAAGCCACTATGATGAGCTAAACTAGCTTTCTCCTGAAAAGCTAGAGGCGTATCGATCATCAAGACTAATCCTAGTTTCAAAAGCAAGTCTATTTCATTTATGTCTAAACCTGAAAATTGCAAAATTGAACTATCTTTAGCTACTATTAAAAACTTTTGCTTTGATACAGAGTATATTTAAATTTAAAACTATTCGACAGACCAATGCTTTACAGTTAGATAAGAAATTATCATCTTTGTTTATAACGAGCTCTTGCCTACAGAGAAATCTACAGAGAAACACTTGTATTTGGTTTTTAGAAATAGTTACGGAAGGGTTTCTTGAAGATGTCAAAAATGCTGACCTAAGCCCTTATCATGAAAAGTAAAAAATTTTCCGCTTGTGTTGTTTGAATGATAAAAAGTGATTACTTAATCACTTTGTCAGCTTAACGCAACACTTTCCGTTGAAAAGTCTAATAAATGACTTGAAGTAGATCTTTGGGTTAATGAAGTTGATCAGCTCTCTTCTGCCCAACTTTTGGAAACCAGATAGATTAAAAAAACTGTGGAAAATGACCGAACAAGCTGAGACACCGACAAATACAATCCATCCCTCGGTCACAAAAGAAAAGACCATTAACGTTGAAGCATCTGTTAAAGCAGGCCGTCTGCTGTTCAACAAACTTGGACAACCACAGAGAGTTGTGGCTCCAATGGTGGATGGCTCTGAGTTAGGATGGAGACTCATTTCCAGAAGATACGGTGCCCAACTATGTTACTCTCCGATGTTACATTCACGATTGTTTAGCCAAGATAAGAAATTCAGGGATCAATTTTTGTGTGAAATGGATGGCCATCCAGAACTCGATAGGCCCCTTATTATCCAATTTTGTGCTAATGACCCGGATGTTTTATTAGAAGCAGCAAAACATGTAGTTGGGAAATGTGATGCGGTGGATATCAATTTTGGGTGTCCACAAGGAATTGCCAAGAAAGGCCATTACGGATCATTCTTAATGGAGGAATGGGATTTGGTTTACAATTTAATCAATAAACTAGCCACTGAGCTAGGGGACCAACTACCAGTGACAGCAAAAATTAGAGTTTTTGATGATTGGTCAAAGTCTTTAGAATATGCAAAACTTTGTCTCAATGCCGGTGCAAAGTTTTTGACTATTCATGGAAGAACCAGAGAAATGAAGGGGCAAAGAACTGGACTGGCTAATTGGAAATTGGTAAAATATTTGAGAGAAAATTTACCAGAGGGAACCGTTTTCATCTCAAATGGTAATATTCTTTACCCAGATGATATTGAAAGATGTATAGAAGATATCGGTTGTGATGCGGTAATGAGCGCAGAGGCCAACCTCTCAAATCCTGGAGTTTTTTGGACGAAATCAAACGATAAAGAAAAGCTTTTCCCTAGAGTTGATAGATTTATGAGGGAGTACTTTGATATTGTGAAGTCTTGTAAAGGAACTGAGTCCAAGAGGTGTATGAAGACACATATGTTTAAAGCTTTGAAAACTTTCTTGCCACATCATACCGATGTACGAGCTGAAATTGCCAAACTCACCAAAAATTCGTCTTTCGAAGAAATCGAGAAAGTGATCGTTATGATGGAGAACATTGTGGAAGATATATTCAAGAAGGAAAACATAGAAGAATTAGATAAGATCAACATAGGGGAAAAACAAGAGTGGGGTGGAAGATATAGAGAGGTACCATATTGGAGATTGCAACCATTTTTTAGAAAGGTTGACGGTATTGAGGGAAAGGATTTGGTGAAAGGTGCTTTAGAGGAAATTGCTGAGAAAACAAAACAGCAGGAAGCCTTACTCGAAAGAAAGAAAAGGAAATTACAAGAAAATGAAGACGATCACCACACCAAACTTCACAAAGTGTCAACCTAAAAACCTCATCTGATTTATAGAATGATGAATAGGTGTATACTTATTTTTTTTTAGTTTTGGAGCTATTGTTTCTAAATCAACGCTTGACCCTTTTTCGAAAAGAATAGGTTTTTCTATGAAAGAGTCAGACTTAATAGGTACATAGGTACACTGGAATGCTTAAAGATCAAGCATATCTCTTTTATACTCGTACAATATTTGAAAAGACTTCCATAATTGCAAGAAGCATTATATACTCTGGATAAATTTAGACGTGATGAAAACGGTATTCGTGCCCGAAGAAATCAGCAAGACTCCCCGCGTTAAATTGAAATACAGGATAGATCGACTATTTGTTCACTTTGTTGGCTCTCATTGGTGGCTTTTAACTACCTGGAACAATTGAAGCCCATCTCTTATTTGCATATAAGTACTGATAGACCATGCTGAGGTCTAGAGTTTTCTTTTTTTCACAGAGAAGATTATTTTCGGAATCTCTGGCCAGATCCAGTTTTCATGTCTCATCATCGATATCGAAGTTACTCGATAAGCACAACATAGAGATCAACGAGTCTGATGCTGAACATGATCTTAAAGAGCCTCTCTTGAAACATCTACAGAAAAGAGGCCTTGTTGAAACATGTGTAAATGAAAAGCAGCTACTCGATGCTGCTGAAACAAAGACATTGGGATTATATTGTGGTGCTGATCCCACCGCAAAATCGTTACATTTAGGAAATCTTCTACCCCTCATGGTACTACTACATTTCAATCTACGTGGTCACAAAATTTATCCTTTAATTGGAGGTGCCACTGGTGAAGTTGGCGATCCGTCTGGAAGAACTACAGAACGAACTGCAATGGAAAATAATACCAGATTAGATCATATCAGAAGGATTTCAGATCAGTTCTTGAATTTCTTCAATACAGCTACACTCTACGGTGAAACAAGAAATCCAGCAATAAAAAATTCAAAAGGGGGAAGTAAAGAACTAAAAAATAATCGTGAATGGTGGAAGGATATGGGTATGCTTGAATTTCTTGCGAAATATGGTAGACACATCCGTGTAAACCAGATGTTGAGTAGAGAATCCATTAAGAACAGATTAAACTCCGAACAAGGAATTGGTTTTAATGAGTTCACCTATCAAATTCTTCAAGCATATGATTTCTACTATTTGAATAAAACCTATCAAGTTGATATCCAAGTGGGTGGTAATGACCAATATGGTAATATTGTTGCCGGTATTGACCTGATTAATAGATTGAGAAAAGCTGAAGAATCCAAATCTAACAAAGAAATTTATGGTATTACAGTCCCACTATTAACTACATCCAATGGTGTGAAATTTGGCAAGAGTGCCGGCAATGCAATATTCATTGATAAAGAGCTGACCTCTTCATACGATATCTATCAATTTATGTTTAATAGTACCGATGAAGACATTCCAAAATTTTTATACAAATTTTCATTGCTACCTACCAAGGTTATTGATAGAATCGTCAAGGCCCACAATAATGACAAAAGATCTAGATTTGGGCAGAAAGTTCTGGCAATCGAAATGTGTGATTTGGTTCACGGCGACGGTGAGGGGTTTAGTAACTATGTCATTAGTGAGATATTGTTCAGCAAAGTCGAGATCAAGGAACATTTCAAAGCGGAAGACATTTTGAATGCCTTCAAGAAGCAAAAGTTGGTCACGCAAATCTCCAAGGAAGATTTGATGCAGTTGAATATTGTCAATCTTCTCCACAAAGTCACTGAAGGGGAAAAATCAAAGTCTGAATTAAAAAGGCTCATCAAAGGCGGTTCAGTTTACATTGGTAACACCAAAGAAGGAAAGGTGACTGAAGCAGATTATGTTGTAAATATCAGTACTGACGCTATTGAGGAGAAGCTTTTATTGTTGAAGATTGGTAAGAAATACTTTGTTGTTGAGGTTGTCTAGTTTTGCAGTTTAAGATTCTATAGGGCATACTTGTACATACATATATATGCATAACTGATTATCATTCTAATGAACACTAACATATCACGAACCACCACCTTTACTATGCCTAAATAACTTCATACTTATCCATGATGCAACCGCCCATATCCAAAGGATAACAAAACTTAGAAAAAATAGATAGATGTAATAGTTAGGTACTGCTGCACTATCATTTTGCTGACTGATATCTTCGATCAATACTCTAAGCCAAGGGATGGATTTTAGATTGCGCATGTACTGAGGGTTGAAATTGAAACACCAATGCCAGAGATTGAAAATGGTTCCAATCGAAAAAACAAACAATATCCAGGTTATTATAATGATCAGGTAACCTGAAACTTTAAGATTTCGCAAGTACTCTTGTTGTTGCTCGTACGCCTCATCTGATTCAAAGACATCTTTCAATAGTGCCCTTTCGTCTTTAGAGGAATAAGTACTCGTAGTCCTGTAATGTTGCTTGTATTGAAACTGGCAATCTTCCGGTCGCCTTTTCTTTCTGCATGAATTTTCTTGTAAAGGCTGTATAGCTATTTTGTGCCGTGAACCTCTTTGTCGACTATCGCTGTACATGACTGTTGGGGACGCTATGTTTTTCTTTCAGAAGAGCTGTAGTTTTATCACCATACTTTCAATATCCATCTAATCCTTACTGCTAATAAAGATAGGCATAATAGCATAATAATAGAAGGCATAGAACGTCAAAAAAGAAGGATAATAAACTCGATACGCGGATCCAATCTTCAAAATGGAAATTCACGTCAAATTCGTAAGCAACTTGTACTGCGCTTGGTGCTCCTTTTCCTCTATATCCATTGCTACTTTAGCAATTAGCATTAGGCAGATGTTACGATAGACCCAACCAGCAAAGGATCAATACTGCCGAACATGGAGACTCCTGCTGCTTCCATTATTGCGGAACAATTCAGAGAAAGGATATATGATGGAAGGATGAACCTATTACGAAAATGCAGTTCTAGGATTAGATCGAACCGGCAGCTACTTATGGAATGCCGGCGGTATCCATTCATTAGCCAAGTTTTGGGATTATCCAAGCTTGCTGTACCGCTAACAGATGAAGAAAAAGCAGACGCAATTGATGCAGTTCTTGCCTCCGACGTCTATGAACGGGTCAAAGGGGAGGAGCTGAAGCAGCCGACGAGCTTTCATTATGTTGACCAGTTGGTGAAAGAACTCTTGAAATGGTTTAAAGAGGAGTTTTTTGTGTGGGTAAATAAACTCGGATGCCCGCATTGCGGAAACGAAGACCAAAATCAGATAAGACACGTGGCTGGCTGTCGACCTTACAAGGAAGAACATCACAAAGGAAAAGCATCAGTGATCGAACGATATCAATGCTTGAAGTGCCAGAAGGTTTACGAGTTCCCCAGGTACAACGATATTAGAACACTGCTATTGACTCGGAAAGGAAGATGCGGCGAGTGGAATAACTGTTTCATTGCAATCTTACGATCACTCGACATTGATGTGCGGTACATCTGGAACGCGGAGGATCACGTCTGGTGTGAGTACTACAGTGAGAACCAGAAACGTTGGATCCATTTGGACGCATGCGAAAATGCTTACGACCAGCCGCTGCTCTATAACTCAGGATGGGGGAAGAAGATGTCCTACGTCTTTGCTGTCAAAGACAGTTATATTGTCGATGTCACGAGCAGGTATCTCGATCCTAAAAAGCCTGAAGCGAAATTGCCCCGAAACAAGGCCCCTGAGGAAAACATCCAGGCCCTTCTCACCTATTCAAATGCAAGCAAACTGACATCCGTTTCTAGGGAAGTAGCTTTCACGGATACCTCCCGACTAATAGGAGATCTCCGAAATACTGCTGTTGGTGGTCCCAAGAAGGTGGCATCCAATTCCGCCAGTTCCTTGAAGCCTCGCCAGAGTGGCGGTGCGGAATGGACAGAGCGGCGTGGCGAAGCAGGTAAGGAGTAGATGGCGACGCGTCGAATCCTTTTTTCACTTTCACTTGATTTCTTATTTTTCATCTTTTTTTATCTATTTTTTTTTGCATGTCTAAGTAAAAATTATTTTTCAAATCATGATAAAATGGATCAGGCTGGATATTGATTAAACAAACACTTGCAGTCCACAGAATACAAAAGGCAACTAAATACCAGGATTTCTATATACTGGACTGTGTTTTTTTGCCTAAACTTGATTCATAAGGACATTTTTTTCTAGATTAGAGTATGCATCTAGCCCTTCTTGGTTTGTCTTACCATCAGCAGGTAAATACTAACTTATCCACTTTGATTGCAGACATGAATTCAATGGAAAACACCCTCACCTTTGATTTCAAAAGGTCAAAAGAGGTGTATGACAACTTCAGAAAGTTCTATTCGAAGAAGTCCATCTCCCCACCTTATTCTTTCGACAAGTCATTATCGAACGATGAAAATTTATCGAACTTGAGTATCCATTTGCTGGATAGCCGTTCCTGCGCTTGTAATTTGTTTGCATATAAACCATTACTTATTGAACTTGTTGCTAGACTCATCTTTAATCCCCAACTGGAGAGACAGTTCCTAAAGCTTAATAACTCAAACAATGTTATCGAAGGGTGTCAAGTTCTATCGGCATTATCCTCTATTTTAACATATACACAAGAGATTTCAACATTAACTGAACACTTCCTAAACTCAAAAGACTTTTTCAGCTCATTGAGAAACTGCTTTAAGATCATACCTCAACTAGAACTACAGACTTTCCTTTTGTCATTTTATAGATTGTTGGTCGCAGATAAACAAAGGTTCCAGAAATTCATAGACCCTCAAACTTTACATTCGTTAGTAACCGAAGAGACTACATCAAACATAAACAGATACATCTCTATCCAGCTTCTTTCAAAATATCTTTTTTTTTCCGAAGATGTCAAATACAAGACCATCGAGGAACATGTCAATCAGAATGACCTTGTTGGCACTCTTGATGGTGACGAAAATATCAACTTCAAGTTCCTTTCGGTGTTTGAAGCCCAAAGATTATCCAATTTCTCGAAACTTTCTCCAATGGAAGATTGTTTCAGCGAATCACCTTTCACAGTTACTTTCAAGGAGTCAGAGTTATCACCAGGTGTCAGTATAATTTCAGGAATAATTGTTCCCAATCTATTATCACTCGGGTCATGTATTCCACCATCGACTGCCCAGCAACCCAGCTTTGTGGAGCTTTCAAAATCTTTGCATGCCATTAGATCATTTTCTACACTTACTAAAACCTCTCAACCAATTTTACTTGCTGGTTCTGCTGGAAGTGGAAAAACGTTTTTGGTTGATGAGATGGCTAGACGATTACATATTGAAGATATGAATAATTTGGTAAAAATTCATTTAAACCAGCAGACAGACTTAAAGACTCTATTGGGAACATACACATCAGGAACAAAACCAGGGACTTTTGAATGGAAAAATGGTGTTTTGACAACTGCAGTCAAAGAAGGTAAATGGGTTCTTGTTGAGGATATAGACAAGGCACCTAATGAGGTTTTATCCATTTTAATGAGTTTACTAGAGCACAGAGAAATAACATTACCTTCAAGAGGTGAGGTATTGAAAGCAGGTAATGGGTTCCAATTAATTTCTACTATCAGAACAACCTCGAACTCTAATGATGATGAAATTCATTTTCCCGACATCATTGGTTTACGTTTGTGGAATATTTTACAACTGCCAGATTTGGATGAAAAGGATCTAAAGACAATTTTAAAGAAGAAGTTTCCACTGCTACGCCACTATACTGATCTCTTCATCAAATGCTATTTTGAGGTAAAGAATATTAGCAATTCTCGCAAGCTCGTTTCAATGAATAAGGGCGCTCAACCAAGACAGATTTCAATAAGAGATTTGATGAAATTTTGTCGTAGAAGCGAACATATTTTTGCGCTTCAAGATATCAAATCTGCAGATGATCTTATTCACGATGATGTTTTTGATACCATTTTTCAAGAGGCAATTGCTTGTTTCACCAGTGCCATTGTTGAACGTGATCCTATTGAATGTTTGATAAAAGAAATAGGCTCCATTCTCGAAATTCCAACTTCCAGAATTAACCTTCAACTTTCAAGACACGTTCCTGTCATAGATAATTTTGACGATGCTTTAAAAGTTGGCCGTGCCTACATGAAAAAGCATACAATGATTGGTTTGAATAGATATCAACATAAAGTTGCAATAGGTAATATCACTTCATTTGCCACAACCAATCATTCTGCAAGATTGATGGAAGAGGTAGGAGTGGCAATTTCGATGTGTGAGCCATTACTTTTGGTAGGTGAAACCGGTACAGGTAAGACTACAGTTGTTCAACAAATGGCAAAGCTGCTAAATAAAAAATTGATAGTTATCAACTTATCTCAGCAAACGGAAGTTGGGGATTTATTGGGAGGTTTCAAACCGATAAACGCTAAAACAATTGCACTTCCACTAGAGGAGGACTTTGAACAGTTGTTTGCAAGATCCTTTTCAGCAAGAAACAACGAAAAGTTTTTGAAGCTGCTATCGAAGTGCTTCAACAAGTCTCAATGGAAAAATGTTTGTAGACTTTGGAAAGAAGCATACAAAATGGCAAAGACCACCTTTGTAAAGTCTCAGGTGGAAGTTGAGATAAAAACTAATAAAGAAGAGGAAGAAGGAAAAAAGAAAAAGAGAAAACTCAATGACTACGAGAAAACTGAGTTAATGAAAGAGTGGAAGGTTATTCAGTCAAGAGTAAATAATTTTGAGAAGCAGATAGTGGACATGCAAAATTCCTTCATCTTTAAATTTGTGGAAGGCTCTTTGGTTAACGCAGTGAAAAAGGGAGATTGGCTATTACTCGATGAAATGAATTTAGCAGCACCAGAAACACTAGATAGCATATCTGATTTATTGGCCGAGTACCAAGGTCAAAGAAGTGTTTTATTGTCCGAAAAAGGTGATGTGGAAAGCATCAAAGCTCATCCTGACTTTCGTATCTTTGGTTGCATGAATCCTGCAACAGATGTAGGTAAAAAGGACTTACCCCAGAGTATCAGATCTAGATTCACCGAAGTTTATGTTGCCTCACCTGATCAAGACATTCAAGATTTGCTGATGATCATTGATAAGTATATCGGTAAATATGCACTTTCGGATGAGTGGATTGGAAATGACGTTGCTGAACTATATTTGGAGGCCAAAAAATTATCAGATGATAATGCGATTGTTGATGGTGCAAACCAAAAACCTCATTTCAGTATTCGTACTTTGACTAGAACATTACTATATGCAAGAGAAATTGCAAGTATTTATGGTTTGCGCAGAGCGTTGTATGAAGGTTTTTGCATGTCTCTTTTAACTTTGTTAGACGCTAAATCAGAGCAGCTCCTTGTGCCTGTTATTCGGAAGTATACTATTGAGAGGCTCAAAAATGCAAAATCGGTCCTATCTCAAATACCTTCTGATCCATCCACAAACAATACTCAGTTTATCCAATTTGGACATTACTGGATGCGTAAAGGTTCAGAGATAATCGAACCACAAACTCATTACATTATAACTCCATTTGTTGAAAAAAATATGATGAACTTGGTTCGTGCCACAAGTGGTGGAAAGTTCCCAATCCTTATCCAAGGCCCAACGTCTGCTGGTAAAACATCGATGATCAACTATTTGGCTAAAATCAGTGGCCACAAGTTTGTCCGTATCAATAACCACGAGCATACAGATTTGCATGAATATTTAGGTACATATGTTTCTGACGATAGCGGAAAACTGGTTTTCAAGGAAGGTATTTTGGTTGACGCACTTCGTCATGGTCATTGGATTGTTTTGGATGAGTTGAATTTAGCTCCTACTGATGTTTTAGAAGCTTTAAATCGTTTGCTTGATGATAATCGAGAGCTTTTTATACCAGAAACTCAAGAAATAGTGAGACCTCATCCTGACTTTATGCTTTTTGCGACACAAAATCCACCTGGATTATACGGCGGTAGAAAAGTGCTTTCCAAAGCTTTCAGAAATAGATTCTTAGAGTTACATTTTGACGATATTCCTCAAGATGAACTAGAAATTATTCTTAGGGAAAGGTGTAAAATTGCTCCGTCATATGCAAAGAAAATTGTTGATGTATACAAGGAGTTAGGAATCAAACGTCAATCAGCAAGACTGTTTGAGCAAAAAAATTCTTTTGCCACTTTGAGAGATCTATTCAGATGGGCACAACGTGAAGCAGTAGGTTATGAACAGTTGGCTGCAAATGGATACATGTTGCTAGCTGAAAGAGTAAGAAGGCCAGAAGAAAAGATAGTTGTGAAGGAAGCACTTGAGAAAGTCATGAGGGTGAGGCTCGATATGAGACAGTACTATTCAGATTTGGAAATTCCTGAATTGTTGGAATTTGAAGGTCCAGTTATCTGGACTAAAGCAATGAGAAGACTAGCTGTTTTGGTTATGACCTCAATGCAAAACAATGAACCACTTTTGTTGGTTGGTGAAACAGGTTGCGGTAAAACTACAGTGTGCCAGATGATAGCCAAGTTTTTCAAGAAGGAATTAGTGATTGTCAATGCTCATCAAAATACTGAAACTGGTGACCTACTAGGTGCACAGAGACCAATTCGTAACCGTTCAGATCTACAACTAAAATTTGTGCAAATCTTAAGAGACATCGCCTCAAGACATAACGAAATTGTTGACTCAAAAATGTCTTTTAATGAAGCTATCCTGTTTTGGAAACAGTTGGAATTCTCAAATAAGTTTTCAGCAGAAGAGTCTGATATAATAAACAAGGCCAAAAGGGATTGCGAATCTTTGTTTGAATGGAATGATGGCCCACTTGTTAGTGCAATGAAGGGTGGGGCATACTTTTTACTTGATGAAATTTCACTTGCTGATGATTCAGTGTTGGAAAGATTGAATTCTATCTTAGAACCTGAGCGATCTTTGTTACTTACAGAAAAAGGATCTGGTGATATCTTTGTTACTGCTCATCCGGGATTTCAGTTCTTGGCAACAATGAATCCTGGTGGAGATTACGGTAAAAAGGAGTTGTCACCTGCTCTGAGAAATCGTTTTACTGAAATTTGGGTACCTTCAATGGAAGATTTTGAAGATGTGAGGCAAATAGTATCTGCCAAGTTAGGCCCAAATGTCAAACATTTAACTAATCCTATCGTTGAATTCTCTAAATGGTACGGAAACAAAATGGGTGCCGGTGACCCTTCTAGCGGAGTTTTGTCCTTGAGAGATATCCTGGCCTGGATTACATTTATAAATACTGCACAGGAAAAGCAGATACCCGACATGGCTGCTTTGCTTCATGGTGCATGCCTGGTGTTCATTGATGCTTTAGGTACTCACAATACTGCATATCTTGCTGAGAATGAAGAAAATTTAAGAAAAACTAAACTTGAGTATGTGAAGAAACTATCACAGTTGGCAAATCATGATTTGATCCCGCTTTTTATTTCTAATGTCGAAGTAAGCGTATCAGATTCGTCATTAACCTGTGGTGTTTTTAGCATTGAAAGAAGAGCTGGTGCTCCTCAAGCTGATTCATTCAATCTTGAAGCACCTACAACCGCTTCTAATGCAGCAAGAGTGGTCAGAGCCCTACAGGTCCAAAAACCAATTTTACTCGAGGGAAGTCCTGGAGTAGGGAAGACTTCATTGATTACTGCGTTAGCGTTGGCTACGGGGAATGAATTGACACGTATCAATTTATCTGAACAGACTGACTTAATTGATTTATTTGGATCCGATTCTCCGGTGGAGGGTGGTCAAGCTGGTGAGTTTGTTTGGAGGGATGCTCCGTATCTACGAGCTATGCAGAAAGGTGAATGGGTTTTACTAGATGAAATGAACTTGGCCTCACAATCCGTATTAGAGGGATTGAATGCGTGTTTAGACCACAGAGGCGAGGTTTACATTCCTGAGCTTGACAAATCATTTATAAGTCACCCTGACTTCAAAGTCTTTGCTGCTCAGAATCCCCAGCTCCAAGGTGGAGGAAGAAAAGGTCTCCCAAAATCTTTTATCAACAGGTTCAGTGTCGTTTATGTTGACATGCTTACTGGCGCTGATTTGAAGTTAATTGCACACCACCTTTACCCATCGTTGAATTCAGAAATGTGTGGTAAATTAATATCTTTCATGTCTAAGCTGGAGGAAGAAGTTGTCATCAAGAGACAATGGGGATCATCAGGTGCACCATGGGAGTTCAATTTGAGAGATACTTTGCGTTGGTTATCTTTGATTGAGACCAAGGGAATAACCAGCAGTGTTTGCCCTTCTGACTTTTTTGATTTGGTGGTGAGACAAAGATTTAGGACTGAAAAAGATAAAGAGCATGCAAGCAACTTGTTCATGTCAATTTTTGGAAGAATCGAATTGAAAGATCCCTATTACATGATTGATAAAAGTTACGTACAATGCCAAAATGCTTTCATCCAAAGAAATGCTCTACTGCAGTATCAGTGTGATGCTAATATTTCTCATCTTCAGTGTAATGTTCCAATCTTGGAAACCATATTTCGGTGCATTCAACAAGCTTATCCCTTAATTCTAGTTGGAAGTTCTGGATCTGGTAAATCCAGTTTGATCAAATTTGCTGCTGACGTTGTTGGATCAAAGGTATACGAATTTTCGATGAATAGTGACATTGATAGTATGGATATATTAGGAGGTTATGAGCAAGCTGACTACTCGAGAACCCTTGCACGCTATAAAAATGAGATATTTGAATGCTTATTGAGAATCATAGCTATCAATACCTATATGTCAGCATCTAAAAATGTCAACACTGTACAAATTGCAACAAAACTACTAAAGATGTTGAATGTTCAGACTTTAACTCTCACTAATGTTAAATCAGTTTTGGAGCAGTTGCTAAGCTTGACTGAATTCTATCAGAGTGAGAACCTCTTAAACTTGATCCAGGATTTGCGTGAAATTGATAATTCTGTTTCAAGTGACAACCTAAATGCCAATTTTGAGTGGTTCGATGGGCTTCTTGTCGAAGCAGTTGAAAAGGGATATTGGTTGATATTGGACAATGCAAACTTGTGCAGTCCTTCCGTTCTAGACCGTTTAAACTCATTATTGGAAACGAATGGGATGCTAATTATCAATGAATGTACCAATGATGACGGAACTCCTAGAGTGATTAGAACTCATCCAAACTTTAGATTATTTTTAACCTCTGATCCAAAATATGGGGAGCTATCAAGGGCAATGAGGAACAGATCTGTTGAGATATATGTTGAACCTTTGGAAGAAAGGGCTACCGCAATCGACAGACAAGTTTTAGGCGTATGCCCAGATAATCAAGAAAATGTGGCTTTGACTGAGAAAGTGAACTCATTGACTATAAGTGTTCCAAGTATGACAGTGACGAGCTTCCTAGCTGTTAATGATAGCCATTCGATGAATATCTCATCTTTTATCGATTACTACAATGCAGCACAGTTCACTGGTAACACATTTGTTTCCTCTACATTTTTGCAGTTCATTAACATTTCTTCTGTCCGATTGATCCTTGAATTGACTACTGCAGCATCTAACTCCACCGAATTTTCAGATCTATCCTTGCTAGAAAAATTCAAACTGAAAACACAATTTTTAGAAAACTACGGGCTCATTGACGCAGCGTTGAATTTGTACAAACGATCCTGTGCATCTTCCCCTCTTTTATCAAACTCTGCCTTTTCTGACTGCACAAAGTATCCTGTATCGGTTCTGACAAATGAGTCTCTCTATCCACTAATAAAAGATGAGACTCCCTATGCAATTTCTAGTGAAACTTCTTTTCTGTTTATTGTTTTGTCGATGTTGTCTGATGCTTTCATATTTATGAAAAACTTACACGATAAAGCTGAGGTTGTCAATGCATCTGTTTTGAATCCATTAGAACAACTTGCTGCAATTTCCTTAGGGAGAGATCTGAAAAAGATACCACCAGTAAATGTTTACAAATGGCTGGTGGAGGTTCTTACTTTTGTCAATGATCAATTCTCAGAATTCGTAAAAAGCCAAAATTTATTGGAATTTGCAGAGTGTTTTGAGCCTCTTTTCAAGCTAATTGTGCTTTGGAACAACTTTGTTGTTGCATCTTCTTCGATGAATCAGACCGCAATTCGTGTCTATCATGATAATTTAGTCGAATGGTTTGAGAAACATCGGAGCAAGTTCAATTCCACAATGAGCCTGAAATTGGAGAATTTTATCACAGATTTTAACAACCGATTGAAAATGTCCACTGGTTCTTCTATGACATTGATATGGAACGCATGCAGGGGCACATACCCACAAACTGCATCTGCCTGGCAAAACTATGAGCTTCTGTTGAAGGTGGCAAATGATTTTGATAGAGTTGCTTACGAGCAATTCCCGGAAAACATCGAGAATGTGAACGAATTTAGAAGGATGCTTATCAATTTATTTGATGCTTGCATGGAGAAAACTCAACAAGATGACTTTGTCGAAATAATTGAGAGTATGAAGCTTAGAATAAATGAGCTTTCCAACATTTCTGACTCCTTTTTGTCAAAAAGAGCGCATTCATTTGAGGCCTATTTCGTAAGTTTACTTGGGTTTATTGAGTCGAAGAAGACTTTTGACAAATCTGGTATTGAATTGAACTCTGAGACGTTGTCATTGTGTTTGTTAGCAAACAAGAGAACTGCAGATCTGATTGATCATGGAAATACCGAATTATTCAAACCATTTCCAAAAATTTTTAGATCATTATGGAGCTCTGACGGCTCTTTGCAGTTACCTTTATTTGATGACAAGTTCTTGAAGTCGACCATGACTCTAGTTTCCGAGATCGAAATGACTAAAGGTGGTAATATTGATCAGACTCTTTTCGATATGAAGCTTTTTATCTCCAGTCTACTAAATCACTCACAAGAGGTTTTAGCGGACCACACAAACTATTTTGCATCGATTCTTCAACAATGGATTGCTTTTATCAGTGACGTTCATGTTGATCTACTTGAATCTGATGAAGTACGGGAATTTGCTAAAAGCGATTTTAGAAATGGCTCTGCAGATTCTCTGAGAAACTACTGCAGTACTTTTAGAAATCATGGATATAATGCATATGCTGACATTTTTGAAACATACTTCATTCCATCTTTACTCACCATAGGAAAACCGTCAAGAAAAAGAACTCTAGGTGAGTCTTTCCTTCTTACTGCTTGTGGATTCATTATGCTCTACATGCCAGATTCAGCTTATGATCCTGCAGCAGTTGATCATATTCTATATAAAGACTTTCTCGAATTGCAGAAATTGATTGCAAATATCAAGGAGTCATTTAATATGGCTAGAACCGAATTTTTTGGTGATAACACGATTACTGCTGAGAAATATCTGCCTGAAGTAGAATCAAATTCCATTACTGAAGTTCCACGGGTTTTTCGTGATTCACGTCCTGCGGAGAAGCTTTTTGAAGAGTGGCATCAATTTTTTTCATCATACGTTGGTAAGGAACACATTAAATTTTTGCTAAAAACAGCCACCGAGATTACTGAAAAAGCTGGTTCCCAAATTGATAATTTCATGAAAAATGCCACTTACTTTGTGCTACGTTTGAAAGAAAACCACATGAGATTTTCTGATTTAAATGACATTTTAGCAGGTTTTGTTGATGGGTTAAAACTTGGACTTTTCCTAACGCATGAAGGTACAAGAGAAACCTCAATTTCTTCTCCATCTTCACTTTGGATCTCTGACGCATCTGTAACCTATTCTCCATCGAGATTAAGTTTCACATTCGAGTCCACCCAAGAAGCAGTTCGTAAAGTTTCTGTCAATGATTTCGATGCCGAAAGAATATACGCTTACCTTCTTCTTCTTTTCAAAACCCCATCTTACACAAATATTAGTGGTGATCCTGAAACATTCAATGAAATTTTGATGGCATTGTATTATAGATGGTCATTAAGGATGTTGAAAGAACAGGAGAAGGAATCCAACGAAAGTGGTGTTTACAAGTTTGCTGACTCTGCCATGGATGCTGAAGCCGATTTCAGAAAACTCTTCCCTGACTCAGATCAAGTCATGGACGTTAGTGCATCTGAGAGCATTGTATCAAACGAAGACCCATCAGATGTCTACTACGCCATAGCCAAGGCGTACGTGACCAAGTTCAATTCCGACTCTTTGGTCTCATCCGAAGATATCTCAAATGCATCCATTGATGCATTCAAATCCCTCAGAAGAGTACAAGAGATATCTGGTAGTGGAAATAACTCAGCTTCTGTATTAATTACAATTTTCTCCTTATTGAATAAATCTTATGGGCAATTCGGTACAACAAAAAAATCATCAGAAATTGACTTTTATCATGGCTATGACTTTTCTCAAACAAGGGTTGCGGTTTCAGTTATTAGAAAAGTCCAAATATCCGTTGCCGAGCTATTGAAAAAATGGCCAGAACATGCTACTTTGTCAGAGTTATTCAGAATCTGTACCGAGTTTATGGAATTTTCATCATCAACACCGATATTTAGGCTACTTGCTAAAGTCGAACAGATTTTCACTTTCATTGCTGAATGGGAGAAGTATGCACACTCAGGGGTCTCTCTGGCTTCCCTGTATCAATCTGTTTCAGAATTGATTGTTTCATGGAGGCAGTTAGAGTTGGCTTCTTGGAAACAAGTTTTTGTGAATGAGGAAATGGCAATAGAGAAGCGCATCGGAAAGTGGTGGTTTCATTTGTTTGAAACTATTATTGTTCCGGCAATGAACGACGAAATTTACGATGAGGAATTGGAGATCAAAATACTTTCCGCAATAAATATTTTTCTGTCTCAAGCTACATATGGGGAGCTTTCATACAGGTTAGATCTATTGATGTCTTTTGCTCAACATCTTGAAGAATTAGCTCCCCGCTTAACTTTAAGATACTCTTTATTAAATATCATTACATTTTATGAGCAATTTTTGAGCCAGATCAGTGAGTCAGTTAGTGCAACCAAAAAAGATTTGGAAAAGAAGGTTAATGAAATTATTCTACTAGCAAGCTGGAAGGACGTTAATATTGATGCGTTGAAACAAAGCTCCCGTCGTTCCCATAATAGTTTATATAAAATTATTAGGAAGTACCGTGACCATTTGATGAAACCTGTTAAACCATTGATTGAAGAGGGCCTGCCACCATCAAATAAAGTTTATTTTACAAAACCAGTGTCAGTAAAAACAGTGATTAAGTTACCTGCAGATATTAGTAGGGTTAATCAGCTATGTTCCGAAGTAAGTACATGGAGTGAAAGAAATACAAGATTGAAAAACAGTGCTCAAGTTGAGAAAAATATGAAGATTTATCTGTCCGATATTGAGTCAGTTGAGTTTAGAAGTTTGCATGATTACGCTAAAAGTATCAATGAAAGAGCTGAATATTTGAGGAAGGAAACGCCACGTGTGTATACCAAAGAGAACAAAAAGGTAATTGGATCTCTCAAAAATGAGAAGCATAAACTGTTGAGTGATACAATCAAGGACTTGAAGACTATGGGTCTTAGGTTGTCTATGACTGCTGATATTCAAAGTGCCATTCCATCTGTTACTGCAGTACTCGCAACCTCCCAATCTCTTAGAGGCACATCTTTCTGCGATTGTGATGCATTTTATTTTAGAATCTTAGACCTTCTCCCAAAATTGAGAGTTTCTGTTGCCGAAGTGCATGCTGATATAAACCCTTCAGATTCTCAAAAATGCCTTGCAGCTTCTGAGAACTTGTTATTTATATTGGTGAGAAACAGAAACGTACTCGTTAAATTCAGCAACTTTAATTCTTCGTTGAAACAAGTTTTGTCAAGCTTAGAGACAATATCAATTGATAGTTCCAATAAGCTATTGCCATGCTCTGAATTTAAGAGTGCTGGAAATTTGAAGAAAGATGCTATCTCTTTAAAGCAACAACTTCCTTTCATTCTACGTTATGCAATAGATTCCTTACAGAAAGCTTCCTCCTTTACTCAGGAAATTTACGACGTATCTATTTTTAGTGACGCGTTAAATTCAATTGAAAAGTATAATATATCTCAACATCTACTCATTGGATCCAACGATTATGTGCATATGAAGGATCTCCATCTATTTTTTGAGAAATTTATGCTCGATTTGAATTCGTGGAAACTAAAGAACATTAAAGTATCTTTTGTTGCCGATTTTGTTCTCGAATGGATTTCAGCCCAAGAATTTACTTTCAACTCAAGCTATGAAATTGAAAGTACCACTTTAAATATTGAAGCTCTTGAGCAAGCCTTACGCGAGCTATTCAATTCAATCTTAGTTTCAGTCCAAAGAATTCACAAATTCAATTTCAAGGCAGGTAGCGGCAATGAAGTTGATGACAATGATAACTGGCTAACTTTGGCCAACGAAAAATTACTCAGATTTGTTGATCTGCTATACCCTGTATCTGTTATGAAAAAGTTTACCAACTCTATTCAAATCCTTCAAAGTATTGAATACAATGAGCATGAAAGCTTGCTTGCTGCTGCAATGGTTGAGCATATGCTTCCAGTCATTCAACATTACTTTAACTTGGTTCAAATTATAGAAGAAAAACTCAAAACAAGTTACATTGATATCTCAAGAGGTGCATTTGAATTATCCACAATTTTGAATAACATTTGCTCCAAAGGTTTTTGCCAACCTGAACCCCCATCCGATGAGAAGGAAGATAATAATTTGAAGGAAGGTACCGGATTGGGTGATGGTGAAGGAGCCCAGAATAACTCCAATGATGTTGAAGAAGATGAAGATTTGAGCGAGCACGCACAGCAACCGAATGAGGAGAAAAATAAAGATGATCAGGAACAAGAGGAGAATGATGACGCTGTTGACATAGAAGGTGATATGGCTGGAGATTTGGAAAATGCATCCGATCAAGAGAATGAGGATAAAAATGAAGAGGAAAAAGAGGATAATGAAGACCTAGATGAGGAGATTGATGACTTGGACGATTTAGATCCAAATGCTATTGATGATAAGATGTGGGATGAGGAAGCCACTTCAAATTCTAAGGAAAAAGAATCGGAGCAATTACCAGATGATTCCAAACAAGACAATGATATGGAAGCGATGGAAGATGAACCCGAAGACAAAGAAAATGAAAAGGAAGATGATAAAGCGACTGACCCCCCTGTAAATGATGAGGAAAAGAAAGAAGATGATCAAGAAGCAGATGAGGAAGAGGATGTTGGAGAACAAGAAGACAAGGTTAGAAACGAAGAAAACGATCAATTTGACAACACTTCTCCAGAAGCGGATGCTTTGGAACTACCTGAGGATATGAATCTTGATTCAGATGGTGAAGAAAATTCGGAAGACGATGAAAATGCTGAGGGAAATCTTGACGACGATCTGGATGAAAACGACGCAGACATGAAATCCGATGAAGAAAATGATGCTCAGAATGGCGACGATGACGCAGAGGTTGAAATGGATCATGATGAGCCCGAAGGTGATGAGGAAAATGAAGATATTGAAGGTAAGCCTGCAGAAGATGAAGGAACTGAGGAAGAGCAAGAGGAAGATAATGCTGAAGGTGATGCAAACGATATGGAACTGGACAATGAAGAAATCAATGAAGATGAAGGTATAGAGGCATCCGATCAGGAATTGCAAGAAGGTGAAGATGATGAAAAAAAAGAAGATAAGGGCGGAGAAGAAAATGTGAAGCAAGATGAGATAGAAGGATTGGAGAATGCTGAAACTGGAGCTAATAACGCCGATGATGAATCTGCTGTCAAACAACAATCAGGTTTGAAATCTGAAGGTGCAGATGCAGATGCAGATGAAGAAAACGAAAATGTTGGCGCAAGCAACGGCGGAGCTGATTTCCAAAATAAAGAAGAAGAAAAAGATGAAAATTCGAATGAAAATGAAACTGAATCATCTCGAAATGAGGCTGCCGAATCTATGAAACAACTTGGTGATTCATTAAAAGAATTTCATAGAAGAAGACAGGAAATTAAAGAATCTGTTGACGATGATATGATAGACCAGAAGGCTGGCGAGCGTCCTGATGAGTTCCAACACCTGGAAGGCGAGAACACAGAAACTGAAACTCAAGCTTTAGGAGCGGCAAATAAAGATCAGATACAAGCTATCAATGATGACATGGCAATTGACGATGATGAAGAAGATATTCCTAGGGATGAACAGTTACTGGATGAAGATGAGCAAATGAACCAGAATACCGAACAAAAGGATTCTGAATCTGCAGATGTCGAAATGAAGGACGCCAATACCAAAGAAGACGACTTTGCGGGTGAAAAACACTCAGGTTTCATGAATGAAAGGAACAATATTATGAAAGAAATTGCTACAAGCAATATTATGGAAGCGGATTCTAGTGATTCAGAATTGGATGGAGATGAAGACGAAAATGATATCGGAAATAACGCTATCAACGATTTAAAGAAAGAGGAACGTTTGAGACCATACGAAGAAGCTGAAGGGCTTTGGAAAAAGGCTGATGAGGCTACAAGGGATCTCACGTCATCATTATGCGAACAGTTGAGATTAATTCTAGAGCCTACTTTGTCAACCAAATTGAAGGGTGATTATAAGACCGGTAAAAGATTGAACATGAAAAGGATCATTCCTTATATTGCTTCGCAGTTCAGGAAAGACAAGATTTGGATGAGAAGAACTAAGCCAAGCAAAAGACAGTACCAAATCATGATCTCATTGGATGATTCAAAGTCGATGGCGGAATCTCAGGGTGTCGACATTGCCTTTCAAAGTGTCGCTTTAGTGTCAAAGGCGCTATCACAACTTGAATCCGGCCAATTATCGATCATGAAATTTGGCAGTCAATCCGAGGTTGTGCATCCATTTGAAAAACAGTTCGGTGGTACCTCTGGTATCAATGTTTTCCGTGAGTTTAAATTTGATGATACCAGAACTGATATCAAGAAGCTTGTCTCTAAATCGCTAAAGGTATTTAGCGAAGCAAGAGCTTTTGACAATTCTGATTTGTGGCAGTTAGAGATAGTTCTTTCTGACGGTGTTTGTGAAGATCACGAAACTATAAAAAGATTAGTCAGAAGAGCAAGAGAAGAGAAGGTTATGATTGTGTTTGTGGTGATTGATGGCTTGAACGGGAAGGAATCCATTCTGGACATGGATCAGGCGAGCTACATCACGGATGATGGAGGCAAGATGAAGCTACAAGTCAACAAGTATTTGGACACTTTCCCCTTTGAGTTCTACGTTGTTGTTCACCACATCAACGAGTTACCGGAAATGCTATCATTGATTTTGAGACAATATTTCTCTGAACTAGCTTCCTCATAATCGTCATTTCTGAAAACGCTCATTTCATTTTATTTTATTTGACTATGACGTGCTTTACTGTATTTTACCTAACTTTACTTAACTCTATTGCATTTTGTTACTGAGTGAGTATATAGACTTTGAACTAATTCATATAATTATTATTATTATTATTATTATTATTATTATTATTATTATTATTATTATTATTATTATTATTATTTTTTTTATCATCATCATCATCATCATCATCAATTTGCCATAGTAGAGTAGTTCTTTGTCCCAGCAGTGACAGAAAGCGTCCCTTTTGCCAGAATCGGCTCGGAGTGGAGCGTCCATGTTGTCTCGAGAGCTCTTGCCGTCTGCGTTGGTTTTCCTAATGCCTAGAAAGTGCGGGGCAGTCCACAGCGAACCGTGTTTGCCTCGGGGCAAGTTCTAGCGCTACTCCTATCCAGAAGCCCTACTTTTTTGGACAGCTTTGCTTCAAACCGTTTGCGGAAGGGCCACGCGAATATCTTTCCGTTCTCGCCGTTTGGAACTCGTGTCCGTCGCAGAAATGGGCACTCTGCCGCACTTGCCTGCCCTGGAGAGCAACGCGGCAAAGAGGAGGATTGCCCGATCGGGAAAGTCGGAAGCCCCATCGTCCGGCTCAGAAGATAGAAAGATTTTCCCACTGCATTTTCTGTCTTGCTTTGTTTGTCTGAGACGGAGAAACCAAACCACGTCAAGGAGTTGGTGACTGGGTGACTAACGGGCCGGCTTGGGTTGAGGGGGGATGGACAGATGGACGGATGGATGGCTTGCTTGTTAGCATCTGTAGAAAAGTTTTCACCGTTTTTTTTCCTTCGTTTCTCTGCGTCATCTCCTTCTGCCTCCTGCTTGATCTAGGTCCTCCATCCTCACGCCTTAACGATAAACTCCTCGGAGCATAAGAAAAACGGCCTAAGCTTTCCACATTGTAAAGCGAATTTCAAGGAGAGAAAAAAAATAAATCAGGCTCAACTAGAACAACATTCAACTTTGCAACATCCACACACAGCATCACTATGGCAAACTACCGTGACTACCAAAGAATCATAAGGCTGTCGGCTCCAGCTTCAGGCGCAGGCAAAGCCTGGAAGGCGGACTCACAAGTCTTGGTCCCGCTGTCTCCAGAGTCACCTTGTGGCTCTCCTAACTACTCTCATACCCACCATGCTTACCTGAATTTGCCAACTGTCGACTCCAGCCACGTAGTAAAGGAGAAGAAGAAAATTACGAGGACGAAAACAGGCTGTTTCTGCTGCAGAAAAAGGAAGAAGAAGTGTGATGAAAGAAAGCCTGCTTGTTCGGGATGTCTGAGGAACAACCTACATTGCGTGTATCCTACAGAGGAAGAGCTGAAAAAGTCTGCTGCCTTGTCGGCTTCATCTTCTTCGACTTCTTCGAGGAAAATCAAGAAATACACAAAAGTGCAAGACAAATTTGCGGCCACCGTGCTTTCGGAAATGAAATCGTTCAACCTCGTCCAAGCGCCTCTCTCTCTGCCACAACCAGGAATGTGTTCACCACTTTCAAACGATACCACACCTCATTGCAGCGATGTCGAGTCACCAATCACTTCTCCAACCCTGCAACCTTACCAATATACCCTTACATCCTCCAACTCGAAGGTTCCTTTCTTCAATATCAACAGTCTTGAGAGCAAAAGAACCTCCCTGCTTATTCTTGATCCGAAGCCTTCCAGACATATATCTGTGAAGAGCTTATTGAATTGAATCGACTCGACTAAAATCTACGGCACTACGACTGTAATCGATCTTTTTCATCTATATAAAACTTTGCTTCTCATAGGTTTTCCATATTCTACGTTACATATGCTCCTATTTTATTACCTTTTTCAGCTTTCACCCTTTTTCCATTTTTCTTCTGTTGTATTCTCCTTTCTAATTATAAATATGGTATTTCTTTTTTCAGACGTATTGACCAAACCTAAAGCTTTGTAAGCGCATTATAGCTTTGCTTCTGGCTCATCCGAAAGTTTTCACATTTTTGCCCGTGCAAAGAAACGGCTCCAAATCAGAGCTGCCAAATTTAGCCATCGCAAATTGCAATTCCATTGTATGTAGAGCGCCTGCATGCTACAAATAAAATTTCTCTTCATTTTGACAGAAAACGAAGTCAAAAGTTCTGCACGGAGTTGTTTCTACTGCATCGCCGTTTTTTTGCTCCGGCATTCTCAGTGGAAATTTCTTTAGCTTTTTCCTGTTACTCTTCCACTAACGTCAAGTCACAGCGATGTCTAGTAAAGTCTCACTATTACACACAAAAATATTAAATCTACAGAATACCCCCAAGATGCCCAGTAATAAATTTGCATAGTGTATAAGGAGGGCTGTTAGCCAATCTTCTTCTTCTTGTAGTCTGCCAAACTGAATTTTTTCACAACCTTGGGCCTCTCCTCAACATCAGCACCGACTACAGAAACATGTTCCTTTGCACCTTCAAAAGTGTGTTCGCCAGAAACATTATTGAGTCTTTGTAGAACTCTTGCATGTACTTCTACAGGAATAGGCATGTTGCTCTCTTGCTCATTGTCAATCTTGCCGCTCTTAGTTACTTCATCACCGGGTTTAACTTCAGCATTGTCCTTAACGTCTCCATTTCGCAGATATTTTCTCAAAAGCTCGAATTGTTTGGGAAGGATATGAAGATTGTAAACAGTGCTTTTAGGCTTTGACTTGAAGCTGAAGCTTGTAACCATACCTTCAGAGTTAGTCAACGATCCATCTTTTAACACCTCCACATTGACATCTTTGCCATCCTGAGCATCACCAGTTACAGCATTCTCAATACCTTGATTGACCATCAATTCGTCATCTGGAACACTTTCACTTGCTATGTTGTCTAGGATGTATTCGTCACGTGCCCTATACCTTGCATCAATAGGGATGTATTTCTGATGGGGAGTAGGTGATAAATGTGTCATATTACTTTTTCTTGTACTCCGCTGTAGATATGCCGACATTTTTTTCACTTTGCTTATTACACAATCGGAAGAAGACGTGTAACATCCACAGTCAGTCAAATCTAATATACATTGAATGGAGTTAATCAGTACCATTTTCATTTCGGTATTCATGCTCTCAAAAGTTTCTGTGTTGTTTATAATTTTAAGAATGGGATGATCAACTTCCCACTCCCAAGGCAGCGTGAGCTCATGATCTGCCTTGATTTCTTTGGTGGCAAACAACCCCAAAGCTGTTTCTTGCCTATTGACTACAATAGTCCGGATCTCACAATTGGGTTTGCATGATTTTCTGATGAACCTCGTGTGATTGCCCAAACCACGCTCATCAATTACAATTGGCAAACTTGGATGGAAAAATACACCAGGTTTAGGACAACCCAACAACCAGTATTTGTTAATTTTTTCAGAAATGTAATTCTGTTTAGTGTCAATTTCTCCACTGAAAAGTGAAATGAAACCGCTATCCTTGACTGTCTTCGTTGAATATAGACCGAGTTTGGATATGCCCGTAAATTTCATCTTAGAATTTTCGGGAGTGCTTTTAATATTGACTGTAGCGCTGTTTAACACCATTTTATTCAAGTTTGGCTTATCGACTCTGACAATCTGCTTGTTCTTTTTCAATAGCTCTGGTAACTGGTCGTATAAAGATTTTATCGAGGAGCTTCGGAAAACAAAATAATCTATGGGGAAATACAATGTTTTATATTTGTTGACCCCAACGGCTTCAGCAGAGTTATCATCAACTTTTCTCTTTTTGAATTGGGCAGCACCAATGTTCTTGGTGTTGGCCTTTGAACTTTCCACAGCATAAGGGCTCCTTTTCTTTTTTGATTTCTCCTCCTTCAGATAGTTTTCCTGAAGCTTTTTAGCTCTTGCCTCATCCACATGTAAATTTTTGTTGCACAGATTACATTGGAAATCGTCAGGAGTATCGTTTATAGATTCGAATCCCATACATACAAGGTGCTGCCACCTGAAACATTTATCACATTGAATAGTTAATCCATCATCATGGTCGTATCCACATATGCAACTGATGATGCCAGCATCAGGTCCGACTGCATAGGATGGAAGCGCATTTCCAGACACTATATCTTCCTCTTTTTTAGTTTCTGTGTGCACAATATCATCATTAGCCTTGTTATCTTGTTTGGCGTCTTTTGCATTATGTTGTCGAGACTCTCCCCTAGCACTTTTGAATTTTTCTTTCTTTCTAACTGAGGAATACTCATCCACTTTATTGTTATCCTGAGGAAACGCTATTGGCTCATGTAGTCTGAAATCTGCTGTGTTATTTTGTTCGGTTTTCCTAAACACTGGTAATGGAGTAGCAGCGGCTGCTGCCAAGGCAGCAGCCGCAACAATAGCCTTGTTTGAACCGTTACCGCTTGCTAGGGCAGCAGCAGCTGGACCGGGAGATCTGGCCATCTGGTCCATTCTCATACTTTTTGATGAATTCGAGTGTGTGTCTTTGCTCATGGATGTTGTGCGTCGATGCATTTGAAATGAAGATATTGAAGGATTTGGGACGTTATTATCTGGTGATTGTGTAGGATCAGCAGCAGTAGCTTCAGGCACAGAAGCCAAAGCTGGCGGTACAGGAGCTGTTGCTGGAGCCGGAACCAGAACTGAGGGTTGTAGTTTTGACGCTGGTAATGGAGGAGATATGTTCTTTTCTGTGTCTTGCTGACCGGCGGATGGGTTCAGCCTGTGGGATTGGGTGGAAAATAGCATCAACAAGCCTGCCGCCTCTTTATCTTCTTGGCCAGGAAGATCCGTGGGGGGGTTTGTGCGAGACGTTTGAGAAGGATTAGACATACTCGGGGCAGGAGGTTGGAAGAATAGTAGGTTCAAATATCAAGGATAATAAGAGCACAATAGTGTAAGTGAAATTAGAAAGAAATTGAAATTAGAATCGAAATTAATATAGGCAGATTAAGACTGAAAAGTAAAATACAATGAGATAAAGCAGAAATGAAAAAGTAAGGTCTCACGGTGATAGTGCTGTTTCTAGTGTCAGTAACGTCTTGGACAGATGGATGCCGACTAGCCTGAATGGACAGAGCAGTGGGAAGACGGTGATCTGCGATGGAGTGGCTGGTGAAGATGAAAAGATTTGTTTCCCAAATTTCTATACAATTCATGTACGAGAGGAGAAGCAACTGCTCTAGGTGTATACGATGTAAACGATCTATACGAAATTTAAAAATACAGAATAAACTAAATTGGTCGACTGACGCATATTATTACGTCAGCAGTCTTTTTGTTTTCTATGGTTTGTACCTCTTTTTCCGAAAAGTGGTGCTTGGTGTACGGGTGCAGTAGCTTTACCACTTAACAGGAAAATCGACGCGGCGATTTGGCCCTTTTTTCTTTCCATAGGTTTCAATAATCACTATTAAAGAATTTAATCTCTTCGATGGATCTGTCGGATTTCCTCCATGTAGCCTGTGCCCCCTCTGATTAAACGCCGATTTGGGGATTTGCGGCCTTCAGAAGAAAGACTAAGCGAGAGGCTTACGGATTGCTTAGACTAAGCTGCTGCTAAGAGAGATACACTTCGGGCAACAATAAGGACGCAACAGCTGAAGGGATATTCATAGAATAAACAAACATGGCACACAGGTTATTAGTACAGGTGATTTTCACCGGGGCAAGAGTCTTCGGCAGAGCGTTCACTGAAGCATACAAGGAAGCTGCCGCCGCCACAACTGTAAAACAGGCAGCTGCTGACGGAAAGGGCCCAGCAAAGGCAAGTGCGGCATCTAGGGATGGCGACATTGCTCTTGACGAGGCATGCAAGATTCTGGATGTCGACCTCAGCGGGTTGACCTTGGACAAGGCGCAGAAGAAGTACGACTACTTATTCGACATCAACTCGAAGGAGAAGGGTGGGTCGTTTTACATCCAGTCGAAGGTGTATAGGTCGATGGAGCGGATTAAGAACGAGATGCAGTATTTGGAGGAGTTTCAGAAAGCCAAGAGCAAAAAGGAAAGTACGGGGCAAGGTGCCGCCGGTGAAAGCAGCAGCAATAACAATGGCAAACCAACGTAGACCTTAGCTAAATAGGCCTAACCATCTGTATATATAGATTACATCCCCAACTGTGTATGTGATTTTTGAGTGTTTCACGCCGTCAACCGCAGCATCTTTAATGTTAATTTTTCAATGATTCCGTTCGCTTTTTCATCTTGTAACTAAGGTCTCACACATTTCGCATGACTTTTTTACTCATTACGCTACTCAGCTATCGAGGAAGCTATATTGATTACACTTGTCGGAATACAATTAGTCGGATGAATGCAGGAGGGCAGACTCGAGAACGAGCCCGCCCATGGCCAGACATCTAAATCTAAACTAACGCAATCCAATCAATCTAAGAACCTGAAACGAAATGAGAGCCGTGGCCAGGGTGTTAATCTAGTCGACAAACATTTAGCTGACTTCGACGTCAATCGGTATGCCCTAAGACAGCAACAACGGCTGAATGATCGACGATCAAATGGTTCTATTGTGGAGGGTACGAATACCCTCCAGAAATTATACGTAGTATAACCTCTACTGATGTGGATTCCGGAAGAAGATCAAGATGGGTGCCTGCGATTAGGTAAAGCTTGAAAAAACCGGACGGTGGGCAATGCATCCCTTTTATAGTATTCCGCTTTGCGCTCCTTTTTTCCCAGCTTTTTCTCCCTTCCCTCTCTTTTCGCTTCGTAGAGCCCTCGGATGCGGGTTTCTTCCCTGTGGAACTTCTCACACTCCGATCATGCTGAAAAGACGGTTCTCTTGCTGCTCGACGTCGCCGAGCTGGACGACACTACCTAGCGGTGGGAGTTCGGAGACTATGTCCTTGGCAGCGTGATCTTCTCCAGAACCATGCCCACCAGAGGCTGCAGGATTCCCGTTGTATACGGGCTTGAAAAGCTTCTCGTTGAAACTGTCGTAGTCAAATACGTTTTGTGCCTCCAGCTTGGACTGTTTCTGTTTCTCCTTATTGATCTTCTGCTGAAGTTCCTGTATCTCTTCGTCATCCGAGACATTTTCAAATACACCGCTTTCGTGGGTTCGGTCGTTCAAGACGACCTGGCCGTTTCGGACGCTCATATCGACAACAGTATTTCCTCTCCCACTGCGGTGGAGATCGTCCTCCTCCATCTGCTTGTATCTCTTCTGTTGCCTCTTCAGCTGAAGGGCTCTCTCCATCGAGGATGCCCACAAGTTCCCTCTGCCGGTTGGGAGCTCGAAGTCAGCAGCATTGTCGATGATTTTGGTACGCTCGGCACTGTTATCTTGGAAACTTAATAATGTGGCCAACCGTTCTTCCGCTTTGATCAACTCGGGATCCTTCTTATGCACTGCCTTGTAGTACTCCATCTCTCTGCGGTTCTGATCGATCTCCTTCTCCTCCTCTTTGGTGGCCTTTTCTTGCTCTCGTTCCTGCTTCCGGTTTTCTTCAATTTGTTTGTAAAATTGCTCTTGGATCTTGAAATTGTTCTGGCCTGGAGTATTGAGAGTGATTTTGATAACGTTCTTCTTTTTACCTCTACCAGCACTGCTGGTCTCCTTTGGTTTCTCGTTCTTTCCTACAAGCTCCTCTTTTTCTCGGTTCAAAATATCCGTCAACTCCATCTTCTCCTCGTCAGACATCAACGACTTGCCACAGAAAGAGCAAGGCTGCAAACCCTCTTTGGCGCATATTATCTTACCGCAATTAAGACAGTTTGGATACATTTCAAACAAAGGGTGCCTGGTGGCATTGCAATTGCACGCTCGAATATCGTCCGAACGCTCCTTGCTATCCATCAGTTCTAGTTCCAACAGCACATCGTCCAAGTCTTGTATACTGTCTAACTTCTTCTTGATCTCTTTCTTCTTGATCTTCTGTGTTTCAATACTACTTGGTTTCATGTTGAACATATCGGAAGTAGTAGCCCCGTTCTTTGAATTATTTGACAATCGGCCTTTCGAGCTAGAGTTAGTAACGACCTTATTCTTAACCAATCGTATTCCAGCTGGTTTTGCTTTGGCTGCCGGCTTTTCCTTTGAGCCTACTGCTGGCTTAGTAGGTATGCTTGCTTTGGTGGTAGTCGCTACTGGAGACAGGGCAGGCTTGAGTTCAGACTTTGTCAAAGGTTGCTGAGATCCAAACAACATATCGCCAAACTTGGAAACAAACTGAAACGTGGCATCCGTTGGACCAAGGAGATCCAAGAAATGATTACTGATCTGTTCTCTGGTCTTATAGTTTCGAATGGCGTATTGGACCATTTCGTTGATGGACTCATCATCCAGCGGCATGATTTCCTTGATGGAACCAACTGCAAATCGTCTAATCTGGGACATACTATAGGAAGACATGATTAATGTTAGCACCTTAAGTTCGTTCTTCGATTAACTCAAGTTTGAATTGGTCGGCCTCTTTTTAGATCAGATCCGGGATTAGGATGTACTAGGGCAATGAAATTTGATGAATGTCTCAAAAATGCGAGAAGTCAGAAAAACTCGGAAAGATATATAATCTCAAAGTTGTATTCTGCCATCACAGAAGTTGGCAACTTTTCCTTCTTTTTTCTACATTTTCACCAATCCATTCAGTAATAACAAACAGCAGAGAAAAAGACAGGACGCAGGAAGCATGAATTCACCGGATGAGGAAAAAGAACTTCAAGCGGAGATCAATAAGCTTCAAGACCAAATAGATCAGCAAAAAGAACTAGTCAAGAAAATGATAGATTTCAAGCGTAGAAAAATACAAAGCGAAACTGATAAGCTTACTCAGTTGAAATCACTAGTACGTCAACAGGGCATAACTGAAAATAAACAACTAAAGTTAATGAAAAAGCAAATATTAGAAAATCTATCAGAATATAAAGTTATCAAACCGAGTAAAACAGAACTTAAAAAGGCAAAAACACAGTCAGATACGGAAACAGTGAAAACTAGGCAAGCAAACCAGACACATGGTCATAACAACGTTATTAAATTCCCTGGTATTGAATCACTTTCGATCCAGGGAAAGCCGAACAAGTTCCAACGAAAAATTCTTGCGAATAGAAAGAATTATTATTACAAGAATAGAAAGTTTTTCCATGGATACAAGTTTGTGTTAGCTAAGAACGATCATAAGTTATGCCTAATGTCTGCTTCACATGAACTCACCGGTAAGCCATTAGAAAATGCCACAATGTTACCTGTCTATATCTCTTTAGGTGGTAAAAACTATATCAAATCAGCCAAAGGCGATTATTACCTAGAAAATTTGAGCAAAAAGTATATATTTTCAAATTGTTTCTCTTACATATTTATCCTATACATCGATATTTGTTACACCCAGATCCTTAATTACTAACATTTATTATTTTACAGGGTACGAACCCAGATTAGTACCAACACTTTACCTACAAATGAGCATTGCATTTTCTTCACGAAAACAGGCCATTGTGGTAACGTGAACTGTCTGTTTCAGCACACTCCAGGTAGGGTAGCCCTTTGTCCAAGTATACAAAGCTTGAAACACAAATGTTTTAACAAGATATGTCATTTCTCACACACTCCCACACAGTTCAACTCTCCAAGTTGTAATTTCTTTCAGGAGAACAATTGTCATAATGAGAATTGCGTCTTCACACATAAGAGAGAAGTAGAATCAGCTCCAATTTGTCGAGAGTTTGCATATTTGGGATACTGTGAGCAAGGGCTCAAATGTAAGTTCACACATAGCTTTGAGTGTCCAGACGTGAAAGAATACGGTCGTTGTCTTCGTGGCCGCCTTTGTACTTGTTTGCATAATTCGAACATCATCAACGGTGCGACCGTCTCACAGGATCATAATGGTCAAAAGAAGACCATAAGTGAAGTGAGAAACAAAGATAACGATCGTGTCATTCAGGTACTGTATGACGACGACAAAGATTTTAATGTGAATAACAATGATACGGATAGCAGCGATGATTCCGATGACAATGTAGAATTCATAGTTGGGCCTGTAGGACAAGAGCTAGCCCAAAACCTGGACTATGTGAGATTGTAGAAATAGATCTCTCTTTTTTTCTATTCGAGTTTTTTAAACCTTTATTCCATAATCTGTATTTATAGAGTTTTATAATGATTAATTAAATAATATAAGCAAAGTAAAGCGGACTGACCTTGGAAATTTAACTATGGCCATCCCATGAATATAGATTGATATGTTTTATCTGATATTCATCATCTAATGCATAGTTAATCTCATCAATCAGGTCGTAGTTCCCCTGATTCGTAGAGTTGTTGATTGATATCTCGGAATCAGCTGGTTTCATGTGTGTATTTGGGTCCTGCAAATACAGAGAGACTTTTCCAAGTTCAAGTGAAAGAAGCTCGTTTTCTGTTTCGTCTTCATCTTCATCTTCCTCATCGTCATCTTCAACTTCCTCTTCACCATCTCTATCTCCCACAGTGTCAACATCATTTCCATTATCTAGATCACCACATAGACCACCAATATTACTACTCTCATCAATTTTATACTTTTTGTCATTTATTGGTTTTCCATGCCTATTAATCAAGCTGCTTTCATTTTCGCTATCTTCTTCATTAAGAATTCGATCAATATGTGCTAAATCTAACTCCTTAAAGCTATCGTTCTTTCTGAAGTTGTTGTTTTCATCATACAGGTTATCCAGCTTTTCCAATCTACTGGAAACCAAATCGTAAGAGTTGCTATTATTATTTCTCAGCTCTGAAACGTTGGCATCGTGAGGAAAAATAGTCACATAATCTTCAATGGGGTCAGAAGCAAGTTGCATCATACTATTATCAGTTTCGATGGCGGTTATATGATTATTATGATCATAACTTTCCTGTGGATGTTGATTGTTAAAAGTTTTAAGCAGGTTTGTTGTGTTTATCATATCAAATTTATTTTTTATACCCAAGCCTGGGTGTGATAGATTGATGTTTTGATTTAATGATGAATTCTCATTTTTAGAGTCAATTTGCTTCACATTTGGTGCAGCTTTCTTTTTGAAAACATATTGGTTAGACACTAATGTATTATTTCTATTGTTATTAGTAGCTATGTTTGTTGTTGGTATACCCGCAAAAACCATGGATCTCTTCATGCTGAAATCAATCTTGCCTGTATTCTTGTTGCTATTGATGGCACTAGTGCCCGTAACATTATCATTGGTGTTTACAATTATTGGGTCAATTGTGATTTCGTTTTCCTTTTGGTTCTCTATACCACACATGGTATCTTCAAAGTATGGAGAGTGTAATAAACCGAAGGCAGTTGCTCTCTTATTTGGATCCCACGTCAAGCACGACTTAACCATTTGAAAGAAATCTTTCTTTTCATGTAAGCTGAAATCTTTCCTTATTATAACATTTTCTAATCTGTAGCCAAAATTTTTCGGGAAAACCAAACCTAACTTTAATGCTAGATCTTTTGCATCATCCCAGAATCCCCCAAAGGGTACCATTGGCCCATAGTTGTAGTTGTTATTATTACTGTTAGTCTTGTAACTGCTATAGCTGTAGTTACTATTCTGGAGTGCAGATAGCTGGAAGGACTTATTTGGATTACCTAAAAACTCCATGATTTTACAGCATTGATCTAATTCATTTGCTCCCGGGAAGAGTGGACAAAACGTTGCACACTCGACAGCAACACATCCAAAGGCCCAGATGTCAACGGGAAAGGAGTAATATCCTTGCCTTAATAAAATTTCTGGAGACCTATACCATCTGGTTGAAACATATGCAGTAAAAGGCTTGTCATTTCTTGAATGTCTTGCAAGACCATAGTCTGCTAGTTTAATGATATAAGAGTTATTGCGCTGATTCGAAGGGATGTTTTGCCTGGAACCAAAAAAATTCAAGTTTTGCATCACCAAAATATTCTCTGGCTTGACATCCCTGTGAAAAAAAAGATGTTTGTGTATGTGTAAAATGGCACTCAATAGCTGGGAAAGAATGCTTTTCAACGTTCTTGGCGAGAACACATTCCCTTTCCTCATTTTCATCAACTGATACAAGTTCTGATCCATGTTTTCCATCACAATGTTCAATTTCAAATAAGTTCTGTCAATGAAAACATCTATTATTTGTACGAGATTAAAGTGGGTGTCTACAGAAAATATGAACTGAATTTCCTTTACCTTTGAATAGTCAGTGAGCTTTTTCAACTTCTTGTTCATGGTCTTGATCGCAACAAGGTCGTTCGAATACTTATAATTGATTGATGAAGGACTCAAAAGAGTTCCTGGGAAATTCATCATCTCTTCCACCAAACTGTCCAGAATTCCATTTTTGACCTTGTACAACGCAACCATTCCAAAACTGCCGGAGCCAAGGTTGGAGATCTGGTGGTACCGTGAGCTCAACGACTTGACAGGGATCTGCACCAGGTCTGTGCCGTACTGTTGTATATCTAGTGAGGACATGATTTTGTGCCAGTCTCTACTTCCCGGTTTCCCTGTCTTTCCTTTTCTTTCTTCTCAGCTGTGGGGAAAGGTACACAGAAACCACGAGATGTCGACTTCTGTCCAAAAAGACCCCCTTTTCTTCTCTCAGAGCTCCCCGTTTTTGTTGAGCCTCAATGGGGCTGCCCGTTTAGGAAATAGATAAGCGGGTGTGAGAGAAGGAGCAGCGACATGAGTAATAAGATGATGGGTGCGGCCAAATTAGGGCATTTTCAGCTCAGCGTGGAGAAAACGTGCGTTGGATACGAAGATGGAAAGGACTTGCGGTGGAGTCGGTGAAGTCACAAGAGGGTTTGAGAGAGGGCAGCAGAGCATGGAGAACGTAACCAGTGGCAGTGGTAAGAACAATTCACGAGCTGCGTCGGAAACGCCGTCGGCGAGTTCCCCCCACAATGCATATCGCATATTGACGATACCGAATTTAAAGGAGTTGCAGGAGAAGGACGACAAGAGCCGGGTGAGCTTGAGCCAGAGTCTATGGAAGTACTACAACAATGACCTCTATACTGACTTTGAGAAGCAGGTTTTGCAACTGAAGCCAAGCGACTGCTCCATTATACAGAAATACTCGCAAATTGAAACGTTCCCACTCGAGGGAAATGACCATATGACAGAGATCACTCTCGCCACAATATACAGCGACCACCCGCTACGTGAGTTTCACAAGAGATCGATGAAAGAGCTGGAAACCACCGATTTGCCTGGTTTGAAAAAGGCCCAGGCCCAACTTGCGAAGATCGACACATTGCCGCTGCTTGTGTTCATCCATGGATTGGGGGGACAGTTGTCTCAGTTCGAGCCTGTGCTGCAGGAGTTCCGAAACTGTTCAGACATCTTTGGGATTGACTTACCTGGGTTCGGAAACTCGAAGAGACCGAGCCGAAACGACGAATCCAAGGGAGTACATTTCTCAAGGCTTTCCACCTTCGAGGAGAAAGAATTAGACAAGCTAGAGTCTTCGTTGAATCAGATGAGAAACGAGGATTTCCAGACTGACAATCTTGTGGACATGATCAGTCAGATTCTAGTGAACAAATTCCCTAGCAGGCGATATCTATTCATAGCACACTCGATGGGGACACACTTATCTTTGAAATTGATCAACAAATTGCCCGAGGGTAAAGTCGACTCGCTCATAATGATGTCTCCGCCAAGAATTAACCCGAATGAAAGCGGGATCGGTCCGCAGGTTATGAACAGGATACCGTGGAAGAACCGATTGTTCCTGAAATCGTGCACGTTTTTCCCTCGACTTTTTGATTACTTCCGCTTCTTCGACCGATACGGAGGGTTGTATTCAAAAAGTGTTGAGAGTTACATCTTTCCGGAGGAGGGGGATATTTTGAAGAGGTTGACGCAGTTTAGGTGGAATTTGGACACGGATTCGGTGATCTTCTTGAAGTACCTCACTGGGTTCAGCTGTGTGCAACAGTCGGAGTTGATTAGTGCTGCGAAAAGGCTCAACACGAAGGCCACGTTCCTCTGTTGTGGAGACTATGATAAAGTGACTAAAATCGGGGATTCGACTGAGATTTACGAGATATTGAGAGGAGTTGAGGATTTCAAGATCAAATTTGAAACCATATCGAATTCGAACCACTCTTTGTTCTTGGATAAGCCAAACCTTTTAGCCGGAGTGACTTACAAGTTTGTTGAGGAACTAGACCTCAACATCAGCTGCACCTGGGTGCTACAAGTGAAGGCAATAATCTCGGGTGATAAGTGGGGATTGAAGAACCAGGCCAAGTGGAACAAGGTGATTACGCTGTCGAAACCTATAATCAACGGGACATCGAAGGACAAGCCGAGGAGCTACT
The DNA here is from genome assembly GCA_025531575.1 of Pichia sp. PH4023. Classification (NCBI taxonomy): domain Eukaryota; kingdom Fungi; phylum Ascomycota; class Pichiomycetes; order Pichiales; family Pichiaceae; genus Pichia; species Pichia sp. PH4023. Next base: position 51,814 of record JAMGYR010000036.1, read on the forward strand.
TGCTTGGGATGAAAACGCTGAGACAGACGGACGAGGTGCACAACCCGAAGAACTTTGAGAAAATACATCCTGAGATATATGCGGTCATCGACATTGGGTCGGACACGCCGTCGTACGATCCTGCAGAGTTTGGACGGATCAAGTACGTGAAATACAAGACGGAGTCGAAGGTTACGCCGGACGACGTTACGATTGTCAAGTTTCTCGAGACGATGGACGAGTTGCTGAGGGAACGGGACAACGAGGAGCAGTTTGTCGTGGTACACTGCCACTACGGACAAAATCGGACGGGGTTTTTGATCTGCTGCTACTTGATCGAGAAGCTTGGGTGGAGTGTAAATGAGGCGATTGATGCGTTTGAAGTAAGCAAGCCGCCCGGGATCAAGCATGTGCATTTCAAGAACGCGTTGCACTTGCGATACCACGAGTAGCCTGCCGCTGTTGTGTATTATAGTATAGTAAGAGTGTTGGATTAAAAGTGTACGTTGAAACGAAATTTTTGAAGAGGGATATACATATATAAAAGGCGGAAGAAAAACCGAAAAATAAAGATCGGAGGTTATTTTTTGCTAAGAATAGTAGAAATAGAGAAAAACAAGGCAGAAGGCGGTTTCCAAACCGACGTCTGCGGCCCACCCATAGGGCCATGAACTGTAGTGATTGAGACGGAAATGCAGAAGAAAAAAGGACCCAGGGTTGAACTAAGAATGGAATAAGGAAACAAATAGAATGACCGACCGAGCCAGCAGTAAAGAAAAGCAGAGTGACTATTTTGGATGGCAGCTGTTGTGGTAATGTGTGTCACGTGCAATGCGCTTTGGTGCTGCTGGCAATGTAGAATGCGATGGAAAGTGGTAAGAGACAGAGTATAGCCGGCTATATTCTGAAAGCGTTTCCGACGCCGAAGTAACCGTACATAGGGACGTCGTTCTTCTGGGTGATAGTCTGTCTAATGGGCAGGAGGAATGGGATGGTCATGGCGACCGAGAGGTAGGCGAGCGCCACTCTCTTGGAAGCTTGGAGTCTTGTAGCGTACATTGTGGGGTGTGTGGGAGAGGCTGCCGATGTGTTTGACGAGGACTTTCTCAATATACTATCTTGACAACGCAACGGGAATGGCGGCAAAGCGGAGCTAGCACAGACTGGAAAATGCAAGGACAGGACAAAACCCAAAAAGACAAACGAGGGAGAAGACAAGTATCTATATATAAGTGCTGCGTCTCGCATGTTGCACCACCGCAGCAGAGGTAAATAGAGCAGTGGCGGCGTATCTCTGTGGTTGCCGCTCGCGGAATGGTCCGACGGGCACGAGCAGGGTGGGAAAAGTGCCCTGATGTGTCACCGGGGTAGAAGATCGTTCGACTTTCCGGGGCGAGAACGGGCGCGGGGGGGGGGGCGGGCGGCTCGTACCGCCGGGGCAGGTGTGGCGCAGGCGCGGACGGGGGAAGCGATGCGGGGCGAGACGAGGCGACGCGAGGAGGGCCGAGAGGGCAGAGGAGAAGAGCAGGGTGGTAGGACGACGGGGTGTAGCTGTTGGGAGAGAAGAGAATAGAAGGGCTGGCAGGGCAAAGATGCCTGCAGTGAACGTGTCTTTCGAGTCGGTGGTCGGACAGGGGCAGACGACGAAGGCGGGCGGAGAGAGCGGGCCGGGAGACTTCTCGACGGTCGTGGCGACGCCGCTCGGACTGGCCCTCGTGGAAATCCAGGGCGAGCTCAGCATCCCGAGAGAGACGCCGGCGGGGCTCAGTGTCTCGGAGCAAGAGCTCTTCACCCGTGTGCCGCTGCCGGCGCTGTGCCGGACGGCGGAGGAGGAAAGCGAGGACGTCGAGGTGGTGAGGTTCGGGAGACTCGAACTCGATGAGTCGCTGCAGCGGGCAACGCTCTTCATCAGCACGACGCAGCGACTCGTCGGCACCGTCGAGAAGATCGACCCGCCGCTCGGTGTGCTCAAGGTCGTGCATGCCGACACAGTGGCAGATAGGGAGGAAACGGAAGCCGCCTCAGGCAAGGTCTGCGAGATGATCGACATCGTTGGCACCAAGATTATCTTCAAGCAAAGACCGCTACCCATCATGTGAACGCCAGCCGCCAGCAACTCTCCTTTACTACTAGATAGATACATTACCATCTCATGTATAATGATTAAGCCATATCTCTCCGCTTACGTAACCCCGCAGCATTTTTTTTCGTTCCTCCCCCGCCAGACCGTTTTCTTTCCATGCCATCCCCTTACGTGTATCCGGAGCCTTTCCATCTGCATCTATCGTTGCTCCCAACAAACTCCACAGCTGCACACGCCCCACAGCATCCATAGCCGATGCGTGTCGATGGAGCGATCTCTCCGCTGCCGTCCGACGGCTGCATCAGATTGGTCTCCTTCAACATCAACGGATACAAGACCTTGAACCACTACCACCCGTGGAACGAGCTGCCGACGTTGCCCGACATCTTCAACTACCTCAACGCCGACGTCGTCACCTTTCAGGAGCTTAAGCTGCAGCCCCAGGACATCACGCGCTCCCTCGTCAGCGGCAAGGGTTTCCACTACTTCATCACGCTACCGAAAACAAAGAGAGGGTACAGCGGGGTTGGGGTGTTCGTGAAAAGCTCCAGGTCGGACCTCCGGGTCCTCAAAGCGGAAGAAGGGTTAACCGGGTTCTTAGAGGTCTCCACAGACTCCACGCTCAATTACAGGAAAGTCTGGGAACGTGATGGGCCCTCGGGTTTGGCAATCGGCGGCTACACAGACAACATCGTCGACTGGAAGGAAGGATACAAGCTGGACTCGGACGGGAGGTGTGTCATCGTCGAGTTGAATAACAACCTCGTCATTTTCTCCGTCTACTGTCCGGCAAACTCCATGGGAGAAGAGGAGGAAGAGGCCCGACGATGTCTGTTTTTGGATGTCCTCTTCAAGCGAGCAGAAACCCTGCAGAACATGGGCAAGCATGTCGTCATCATGGGAGACATCAACGTTGCTCCGAGCTTGATAGACAGAGACGACGTCATGAACACAGGTTTCCGGGATAAAACACTCGTCAGACAGAAAGACGCAGCCGGTTTGTTCGAGCAGGAAAACGAAAAAATGACTCTGCAGTTCAGATCAGAAACCCTCCCACGAACAATCTTGAATGACTATCTATACGACTACAACGAGTTTGACAAGATCAAAAATACAAAGAAAATATTGTACGACTTGGGAAGACTACACAACCCAAACCGACTCAAAATGTACACTTGCTGGAACACGCTTAAAAATACCCGACCGTTGAACATTGGCTCACGGATCGACTTGTTTCTCGCCACAAAAGACGTCAAGGACATTGTCGAATCTTGCGACATCTGGTCTTTCCTATATGGATCGGACCACTGCCCTATCTTCTGTGATTTGAACATCGGCAAATTGCCCCCATCTGAGATACAACTCAAGGCAAACTACAAGCACCTCGAGGCAGTAGTGTATTACGGCCTCGGCGTCACGAAAAGCATAGACTCGTTTTTCAAGTTTAAATCTCAGCCGAAGGTGAAATCGGAGACCGACCAATCGGAAAAGAAGGTTGGAGTGCCAGCATGCGACCTCCTAGAGACCAGCAAGCGTTTATGCACCATGCCTCTGTATACCAGTCGCAAGAAACAGAAGGGGCAAAGCACTCTCACTGCTTTGGTAGCCAAGAAAGGTAGTGAATATATCGATCGTCCTCTATCAGAAAGCTCCTTGTTTGTTACTGAGAGCGACGACGAGGACGATGCCGAAGAGGATCCAAAAAAAGAAGAGAGTTATTCAATACCTACAGACACTGAACTTTCTCAATCCAAACCAACAACAACTCCAAAGTCTAAAATCACCGCAAGCACATTCAAAAAGATTCTGGAAATGAAAGCGTTCAACGTAGTCCCTCAGTGCCAGCACAAGGAGCCGTGCGTTCTACGAGTGACTAAGAAAGGACCAAATGCCGGACGCAAATTTTGGTGCTGTGCCAAACCTTCCGAAAGCGATACATGGAGCCACGGCGAAGAAGAGGGTGGCAACACTAACAAAGAAAACCAGCACGATTTCAGTTGTAGCTACTTCAAATGGGCTTCTAAATAATAATACCATATACTCCGAATTTTTGGTATTACGTAATTTGACATTGCTTGTGCAGTTTTACCTCACTTTTTTTTTCTCCTTTCCTCTACCAGCCAAATTTTTTTTTTCTCTTCACTACCACTAGATACATCTTCATCTGTTCTTGACATCAACGACTCTAAACTCTCAGATAATCGGGCAGGCACGAGTAGAGAAATATGGATTCCACAACTCAAGCCCAAGCAAGTCCTATTCTCTCGAAAGAGGCCCTGAGAGGAATCATTCCAGCAGACCCAGGAAAGGGGAAAAGAGTTAGTGGTAAGAACTGGAAGGTTGAAAAGAAAGCTTTCAGAATCAAATCATTGGGAACTGGCTCCTCTTGGAAACAAAAGCAAGAACAAAGGCTGAGGGATCAAGAATCAAAGGCAAGGTTAAAGGAACTTCAGGCTGAAAAAGAAGCCGCCAAGAAAGCTCATATCGACAGGATCAAGGAGAAGCGTGAAAAGAAGGCTGAACAAGAAAGATATGAAAGACTTGCCACTGTGATGCACGCAAAGAGAGTCGAAAGACTCAAGAGAAGAGAAAAGAGAAACAAGTTGTTGAAGGAGCGTTAATCCTTTTTTCTTCTGCTTTTCTAATTTCCCCTATTTACATCTACTTGTATATTATCCAGTATAGCATAATCAAACTAAAGGTCACACTACATGAGGCATAGAAATTTCAGCGAAAGGTAAAAGTAAAAGTAATATGGAAAAAATAAAGAGTTTAAGTCTAAAATGTGTATGTTATCTGACACCCCTCTTTCAGTTCTAAAAAAGATCCAGACGGGTTCTTATTAACATAATTCGTTCATCTCTCCATCCATTATCACGTTCTAAACCTACGGCTGCAAAAAGCAGCAAATGGAGACAGAGGCTGCAAAAGCCAGCCGGAGATACCTCAAACTGCCGCCACAACTACGTCTGAGCTAAGTCCACTTCCCAAAAGAATACGCCACCAGAACTAGGATAAGGCAAACATCTGTGGATAAAAACTATCCACGATTGTCAAATCCCAGTATCAAGTAACTAGAACAAAGCCCATCGGAAGCAACAACAGACAGTAATCAGCAAACCCGACCAGAACAATCACAGCATGTGCACCATCTCTCTACTGCAAAACAATAGAGACAGGTTCAGCGTACTGTCTATAGGATGGTTTTGGTACAAAGAATGAAACAATTTCAAGAGTCACCACGCAGGCATCACATCTTGTAGTCAAAAAGGAAAAGGAGCGGATCCGTTTCCTTTTATACCAAAACGGCTCGGCGTGTAGAAAAAAAGTTGAGGAAAAAGGTCTCAACTTTCTTTGAGGGCTTCCTCTCGGATCAATGATAAGTGGGAAGAAAAGGCACAACGTCTCTAAAACACCAAGGGCAGCGATTGCAAATGGGAGATGGGTTGGCAAGAAGTCAGTTTACCTTTCTTGATGTGCTGCGTATACTCTCGGGGCTAATCCTACTTAATGCGCTCCTATCATACACGTTCACATCCTCCACGATGTGGGGCTATGATGGTAGATATGTGAACACCACTTATCTTCGCCACGTTTTGAGAGGGTATCCGCAAACGAGATTCACTCCAGAGTCACTCTTAGAGGCAACTCAGAAAACGGGGCGGTTGTTGTTGTCCATCGACAAGAAAGTTTTCGATGTTAGCAGTAACCCTGAAATGTATGATCCGCAAAGCGTCTCAGCGAGATACTCGGCGTTCGTTGGTCACGATTGTACCCGAATGTTTGTTAATGGTTGTTTTAAAGAGAAAGGCCAATGTACTTGGGACTTAAGAAACATAGGATTTGAGGAGGATTGGGTTAGGGAAAGAGTCGATAGTTGGCTCAAATTTTATATCAAAAATCCCCATTACTGGCAGATAGGCTACCTCGATGTCGAGGATCAGGAAGCATATGATGTACCTGAACAATGCCTGACCGGTCTCAGTTTCCCCTTTTAAGAAGGCTTTCTTTCTGTTTCTTTACTTGCTAAGAACCGGGCTTCTACACGAAATTAACACAAATTTTGTATCAAACTAAAAAGACTTAAATAGAATAATAAAGTAATAAAAACAAGAAATACTAAAAGTGTTCACTGAGCTTCTTTTAGGGGAAATATATGCTGAAGAAATTTTATTTCTTGATGACTGCATCTTTCAACAAGTTGTTGATAACCGAGAGAACACAGTTGACAGTCGATTTAGTGATGGACTCGTGGGTACCAATACCCCATTGTGATTTTTTGTTGCAGTCTATCTTAATGTAAGATGCTGCCTTTGTTTTGGAACCGGCACCAACAGAGTGCTCGGAGTACTCTTCAACCTCAAACTCACATTTGAAGAACTTACCGAGAGCGTTCAGCAAGGAGGAAATTGGACCGTTACCAGTACCAGAGATATTGTATTGTTCACCGTTCAACTCGATAATTGCGAAAATGTTAGTGATCTCATCGGACTTCTTGTCGTATTTGTAATCGGTTATCTGCAATGCGTTCGATGCGCATGAGTCAATGTTATAGGTTTCGGTTAGCAATGCGACGATTTCGTCAGCCTTCAATTCACGGCCTAAAGAGTCAGCTTTGTCTTGAACAACCTTGGAGAATATGATTTGTAGTTGTCTTGGTAGATCCAAGCCGAGGTATCTTTGGACTATCCATGCAGCACCACCTTTGCCTGACTGGGAGTTCACTCTAATGACAGCTTCGTAACTTCTGCCTATATCCTTTGGATCTAATGGGAGGTAAGGCATCAACCATCTTGGGTCACCTTCTGCTTGTCTCTTTTCGTGTGCAATAAAACCTTTCTTGATTGCGTCTTGGTGGGAACCGGAAAAGGCGCACACAACTAAGGAACCACCATATGGTGCTCTTTCATGGATCGGGATCTTATTACCCTTCTCAACAACATCGATAACGCTCTGGATATCTGAGAGATCCAACTCTGGAGAAACACCGTCGGTGTATAGGTTCAAGGCAAGGGTGACCAAGTCGACGTTACCAGTTCTTTCACCATTACCGAAAAGACAGCCTTCCACTCTGTCACCACCAGCCATTAAACCGAGCTCAATAGCTGCAACACCACAACCTCTATCATTATGACAGTGGAGGGAAACAATGACTTTCTCTCTCTCCGAGATGTTTCTACAGAAGTACTCGACTTGGTCGGCGTAGATGTTTGGCGTTGCGACTTCCACGGTGGCAGGTAAATTGAAAATAATAGGGTTATCCACGGTTGGCTCCCATGCAGCCTTGACGGCTTCACAGATCTCAAGTGCAAATTCTGGTGGCGTGTCGGAAAAGCATTCTGGGGAAAACTGGTAGATCCATTTGGTATTCTGGAGCTTAGGATCATCCTTGGTCAAAGATCTGACAAGCTTGGCGGTTTCCACTGCCTTCTCAACAGCCTCTTTTTGGGACATCTTGAAAACCACGTCTCTGAATAGATCAGAGGTGGCAAGATATGTGTGCACAATAGCTGTTGGTGCACCTTTCAATGCGTCAACAGTCCTTCTGATCAAGTGCTCTCTCGATTGCACAAGACACTGTAAAGTGACATCCTTTGGACAGTTTTCGACAGCGTATCTCGTGAAATCGAAGTCGGTTTGCGATGCGGATGGAAAGGAGACTTCGATCTCCTTGAATCCAATTTCAATCAACTTGTGGAAGTACTCCTTTTTCTGTTCAACAGACATAGGGTCTGGTAACGACTGATTACCATCTCTGAGATCGGTCGAGAGCCATCTTGGGGCCTTTTCGATCACCTTATCAGGCCATGTTCTGTCTTTTAAGCTAACACCCTTGGCTCGGGAATACTTCACCGAAGGGTCTTTCAGCATGTTTTTGTATGAAAGCCTTGTGGCTTCCTTTAGCATTACCACAGTTTGCTTAAACATCGTTGGGTGTTGTCTTTGCTTACCTGGTTCAGTTTACTATAGAGCTTGTTTCCACAGAGAAAAGCCCCGTGTAGATGTGTTATCGGGTGGGACGACGTGAAAAGTTTTTACACCCTTCACTCTCTAATCATCCTCGGTGACCCATTCTGACTTCATACCGCTCCGGTGTGGAGGGCCGGTCTGCCCGCCACACCGCGCCGGTGCCGGAGACAACGCGATGAGTCTTACGAATGTTTCCGGTATACACAGTAACAATAATAAACACGTTTTCTATATCTAAGTCTCTACTTGGAAGGCCATATCTACATTCGGTTATGGGGTAAAGATGAGGTTGTTGCGGATGGCAGCGAGATCGGCTTCAGAGAGGCCAACCTTGTCTGTCAAGTAGGCCTCGGCACCACCATATTTGTCCCGCAACAGCGTAACGGCGCTAAGGACAGCGTTGCTGTCGATGGAGAGAAGGTTGTCGACTCCGTCCTTGGCAAGCGTCCAGTCTGGACGTGGCTTATTGTTCTCGATGTACTGTTCAGCGTCTCTGTCGATAGTCTTGGCGGTAAAGAAATGCTGCATCTCCGGACGGAGGGCTTCTACTCCCTCCTTGGAAAGGGCAGATTCTTGGGCGACCATCAAAGGATCGACTTTGCAGAGGAGCAGTAGCAGAATCGTGATGATTCCGGTTCTGTCTTTGCCCAGGGAGCAGTGGAAGATAATCGGACTATTGCCGTCGTCTCTAAAGTGCTCGAAGATCGGCTTGTACAATGGGATGGTAGTCTCAAGAAGAGGTTCGTAGGAGACGGCGTTGCTACTAAGCGCAGCCTTTACTAGCGTCTTGGAGAACAACTCGTTCTGCAAGGTGCTGTTTCCCTTCGACTGCTCCGACAAGCGGACCACTTCAATGCCGCTAGCAGTGCTCAAAAGGTCCTCCTCGAAGCGCTCGCTTTCGATAGGAGACCTCATGTCGAAGACCTTCTTCACGCCCAGCTTCCTAAGTGTCTCGACACCTTCGGCGGTGATGGTGTTCAGATGGGCGGATCGAAACGCAATGTTTGGTCTGACGACCTTTCCGTCCATAGTGTTCCAGCCCCCAATATCCCGGAAATTGGCAACACCTTCGACGTCTTTCCATCTAGGAAGAAACCTGTGGATGTTTTTGGTCTTTTCGTAGAACCGCTGGTGCATTGTCTCAGGACTCATCCACTCGGCAACTTTCTCTGCCAACTCCATGCTGTAGTTGACCACCCCTGAAGGCTTGGCGATGGGTTTCCCATAAGTCTCCCACTCCTCTTCCGGGATCTTCTCGACTCCTCTGAAACAATGGTCGGCGTCCGGGATCAATATCAATGTATTTCTGCCTGCAAGGGCGTTAACGTAGTGTGCTGCGTCTGGCAACGGGATCACATTTTCTCTGGAACCATAAACACATAGAGTATCGGTGTCCGGAGTAATGTTCTTGACGGTGACCATGTTCAACACACCCAAACTCTCCGTCTCCTTGAGCGGGACCCAAACCTTCCGGTAAGCACCATCCTGAAACCCTTGGATGTAATGGCCGCCTTCTTTCTCAAAGTTTGGATGCAGCTTTTTGATGCTCTGTGGGAGACCACTACCAATGAATCTGCCAGCACAAGCTACCAAATTGATGACAAACTTGTTCTGGTTCTGCAACTGCCAGTTGAAAACATCCACTACACCTCTTGAGTGGCCAACCAAGGTGTCTACAAAAAGTTTCTTGCCCTCGTAGCCGCCACTGGTGAGCCAATTGTAAACTGTAGACATATCTTCGAGGTCGTCCTGCAATGTGCGACCCAACATTCCTGTCTTCGAGGAATCTCCGCAATTTCTGAAGTCCAATCTCACCACATACATCCCTTGTTCTCTAGAAAGCTTCCGAGCAAGCTTCGAGTTGTAGCAGTCGTTCTTGTGGCCGCCAATACCGTGCATTAACATGGCCGCTCTGTAAGTCTCTGGATGCACATCGGTTTCCGGCTTGCTGAGAATGCAGGAAATGTATGTCTGCGAGTCGGGGGACGGAGTATGCAGCTTCACGTCCACCTCGTTTTTCTGGAGTTTGTACTCGGACATTGTTATACGCCTTCTTGGACCAGAACCAATTGGCCTCAACAGAGCTTTGCTGATTGGATACATAGACGCCAAAGATAGCACAATGTAAAGCCAGTTACCCCTCACCCTCCTCTTTCCCACTCTCGAACCTCACCGAGTCTCCGTCGCGTGAGGCTGTGCTGCACCCTCAGTGTGGCTCAGCTGCCTCCACCTAATAACACATATAATACACTCTATTACTAATATGTAGATCTACAATAATTGTACAAAAAAATATAGCCCACGAAGGAAAAAAGGAGAGCTCACTCCTGCGATGGTTTTCCAACATGTTCGTTGTCTCGGCGGAGACAATCCTCAATGCTATTCAAACTGGAATCGACTTCGCTGATCGGCATGTTGGACAGCTTGGATACCAATCTCCGGTAGCTGTTGATCGTGTCAGTGTTTGCTTCCGACCGGGCCTGGATATTCACGAGAATGCTAACAGACTTTTTCCGTATGATCTGCAGCACAGCCAAGTCCACTAATTGGTGGAGGGACTTGTCCGACAGCGTGGACTCCAGTGACGATGGCGCCGATTTGTCAATCTCCAGCAAGCTTTCGTGCTCGTACTGCTGGACAACCTTGGCCAGTTCCATCGCCTGCGACCGGTCTATCAGTCTTCTCAAAACATTCTTTCTCTCATTGTAGTCTGTGGACAACTCGTTGGCTCGCACTTCGATTTTCTTAATTGAGGCGACAATACTATCGTCATCATCACTGTGTTTATTAAAATCTGTAGCCTCGCTTCCCTGGCTTGGAAGTGCCGCTTCTTTGTCTCCTTCAAGTATTGGATTGGAGTCAGCTATTGCCTTAAGCAGATTTTTGATATCAGTCGTAGTCTTTCCTATGTCGTTGTCCATATGTTCTACAATAGAGTTTAGTTCTTTGATATCATCGTTCTTTTGGCAGACCTCGTTGTCAAAGGCGTTGGACAACTCGTTCAGTTTATCAAACATCTCAAGACTCAGATGGTTCATCTTCAAAGATGTAGTACTAACATGGTTATTGTTCGCTATGATTGACGATTGGCTGATGTTCAGTAGAGCATTGTGCTGTGCTTGGGCCTGGGCCTGGGCATGTGCTTGTGATTGCGTTTGCAGTTGTGTTTGCGGCTGCATTTGTGAGTGTATCTGGAATGGCTCCATGTATGAATTTGTCATTCTGTTGAAGGCTGAATGTGAGTTGTTCCTTATGAAATGGTTCCCATTGAACGAGGGAGTAAAAGGCCGTAAATTGAAAGAATCATAGACATTCGTATTCAGGCCAATCCCCAGGTCTGCCATACTCTCGAATCCGTTGATCAGGCCAGGATTAGTTGACTCATTTTTGAAGCTGTCTGTCAAATAATCACCGACCTGGTCATTTCTATTATTTCGTATATCTATCCTTGCATTGTAGCCAAGTAAAATCTTGATGCATTTTTTGGAGTTATTGAAACTCATCAAATGTAAAGCCGTATTACCGTCCAGGTCTTGCTTATCGATGAACTCTTTGAAAGTCTCGTTGGAATGGACGATCTCTGCGATCTTCCTCAATAGAATCTCAGAATAGTATCTTGAAGAAGGTAAATTGTTCTTATCGGAGGTTGCCAAAGCTATGTGGTGCAACAAGGTTCTCCCATTCGAATCCACATCCAGGAGACTATCTGACAAGAGGTCAAGCAATTTATTAAATGTTCTCTTTGTATAACAGTTTGCGTAGAGAACCGATCTCACTATGGGTTCTTCACCATTGTTGTTTATAACATGGGTATTGCAATCTCGATGGATGAGGATTTCACACATCTTGACATCACCCATCGAACAGGCCCAGTGTAACAACGTATTTCCCTGGTTATCGATTGGTTGGTTTATATTAAAATTGTCGCATGGATGGGTTATGAAGTAGGGCATTTCACAATTTGGGTTGGAATCCATTTCGATGAAATAGTTGTAGAGAGCCTTGACGTAACTTTTATCCAGAATTGGGGTAGAGGAAAAAGTTTGCTTCTTTGCTGATCGAAGAGATAGATTGTCCAACTCGGAGGCTTGATCCTTGTTTGAATAAAAAGATATCGATTTTTTCATATCGCCATAAGTTTCAGATTCTGCCAAGGCTTTGTCCAAGTCATGTTCGGACATGAATTCTACGGTTGATGGCTCATGAAGCCTGTGGTATGGGGAATCTGTATTTTTGAATGTACCTGCTTGAATATGGTGTATGTTATTGTTATTCTGATTGCCGTTATCTTCATCATCGTCGTCGTCATCGTCGTCGACATCTTCGTCGATTTCATCTTCAAGATCATCCTCCAGGTTGGGGAAATGGGTCCCCATGGAGATTGTCTGGAAGGAAGAAGTGTTGGACAGTCCTCTTGGAGCCTTCAATATCCTCTTTGAGCGGTCAACGTCGTTGAGATTCGACAACAAAAGGGAATTTCTGGATGCTGAGGTTGGAGTCAAGTTTGTACCATGGTACCCTCCTATTGGTATATTGGGCTGGTTTGGGTCAATTGCCTGGTGAGGGTTGTTCGAAGTTAGGATGCTGAGTTCGGAAGGCCTTTTCCTATTTTGAGAAGTATTTGACGAGGAGGAAGATGGAGGTATTATACTTGATGTTGATGGGGAGAGTTTCTGTCTCTTTGCAGGTTTGAGATCGGAGGCCGAAGGAGACGCCTTGGCCTTGGATTTTTCCTTGTCCTTGTCCTTTGGCTTTGCCTTAGCCTTGGGCTTTGCCTTTGCTGCCTTGGCGGCTGCCGATTGGCCCGAGACGGCCGCACTTGAATTGCGGGGCTTTCTTGTTCCCAGGGCTGTTGTTGCGTGATGGTGTTTTGGAGCAGGTGGCGGGGTCATCGTCCCCGTGGAGACGTAGTCGAAGACGGGGTTCAAGTCGTTCAGAACCCCGAACTGCTGTGCGATCTCTATGGCTCGTTTCAAAGGAACCCACGTACCTTGATACTTACCGTAACCTCCCTGGACCTTTTCGTGGACGCCTGTCTGAACGTCTTTCTCCAAGATTCTTGTCCGTTTAGCCTTGGGGAAGTTTGCGACTTTCAAGATGTGTGTGGCGTTGACCCACCCGTCTTTCTTCCTGCGCATGACGGAGGACTTTGGGTGGATGAACTCGTACACGGCGACGCCCGAGTACGTTGCCGAGTAGAGGTTTTCATGGATCATGATTGTATTTGCAAGTGGAGTCAATGACGATGTCGGAGGCGGAATCGGAGTCGGAGTCGCAGCGAAGGCTGATACTGGATGCGTGTGTTGTGGCTAAGTGTGCGTCCTGTGGGGTCGAGCTTGCTGGTGTGAGTAGCATGAAAGTGCGCTTAATGTGCTTTGGCGTTTTGTTTGCTGCTTTGGTCAGCTTCTTCTGAGCTTCTCTCCGGCACGGGTGGATGGGGCGGTTCGGCGGGGGCGAAGCGGTGTGTTGCGGTGTGCAGGCGGCGAAGATCCCGGTGCAGTGTCTGTGTCTGTGTGCGTGTCGATCCTTCACGACGGCTGGAGCTGGCATCCGTGTATAAACAGAGACTGCTGTTGCTCTGTTGCAGCATGCGGCAGGGGTTGAAAAGGGTAAACAAGAGAGCGGAGAGAAAACACTGCGGGAGGGCGGGACGGGACGCTGCGACGGCAACGGCGACGTCACATAGCGAAGTAGAGCTGCGAAGCTCCAGCGAAGCTCCAGCGGAGCTCCAGCGAAAGAGAAAAGCGAAACAGACAGCACGCGCCACACAGATAAGCGGGCGGAGAATCGGCGGGCGCCGACGCGTCGGTGGCTTGCCCCGTTTGTTGCCCCGTTTGTTGCCCCGTTGCCCCCCTTTTCTTTGTTGCCCTGCACCGATCGGCGCGGCGCGTTTTTTACGTGCTGTCGCTCTCGTTTCTCCCATAGGCCCTCTCCCTTGTCCCCCTTCAGCCGGTGTTTCGCGTCGCCCGCTCGTGTGTTTACCATTCTCGTCCGTTGGCTTCGTCCTGCCTCGTCTCTGGACCGTCACGTCACATCGTCGGATTCGTGCATGCTGCACGATACGTGTGACCCGTCCGTTAGTAGTCCCGTTCGGGCACAGGATGGCGTCTCTGGCCGGTGCACGATCGTTGCTCTGGAGAAGCTCCACGTTAGTAGACAGAGATCGTTTGTCTCTTTGTTGTGGTTCGTTCCGTTTGGTCTGCGTCTGCGTCTGCGTCTGCGTCTGCTGGGCTTTGACGTGTGTGTGTCTCTGTCTGACTGCCTTCTTGTCCCTTCCCTCCTTCCAATACACTGCTCTGCTCTGCATTCGGCGTCCAGCAATGTCAACGATTGCTCTCGCATCTAAGTCCCACTACCCGATGAAACTGAAAGACGCCCCACCGCACACAGGCAAGGAGAAGGAAAAGGAGAACCGTCGTCGTCGGTCCTTGTCAGCCTTCACCCTGCACTCGAACGCTTCCTTCGACCATCCGAAAAGACGGTCCTTCACCAGCAGCAGACGATCCTTCTCGGCCACCTTCCGTCTCAATGACGCCGCCACGTCGGCCTCGGCTGCCTCCCATAGCAACAACCACAGCAGCACGAGTAACAACCACGGGAGCCGTGCCACAAGCCCCGTGCACACGATAGACATGGACAAAATCAACTCGAAAGCACTCCTCACGCCGGCAAACAAGTCAAGGCCGGCCTCGAGGTTCTTCTCGTCCCCACAGTTCTCCTCCTCCACGCCCAACCTCTCACCCAAGGTGGCCAAGTACATCGACTCCGAGCTCCGCGTCTCCCACCGCTCGGTGCAGCTCAACGGCGTCTCCCTCGTCATCCCAACCATCGTCTACAAGTGCTGCGACTTCATCCGCAGCAGCGACCCCGTCGAAGGCCTCTTCCGCATGAACGGCTCCATCAAACAGGTCAACCTCATAGAGTCGGAGCTGCAGAAGAACGTCGACGCCTGCGAGTTCGCAGACGACCCCGTGACGACCGTCCACGACGTCGCCGTCGTCTTAAAAAGATGGATCTCCAAGCTCGACGACGGCCTCATCACAGCAGAGGTCTGCAACTCCCTCAACCAGGCCCATAAGGAGTTCATGCTTCCCGACTACCCTAGTGAGTTCGAGGACGGTGACGGTGAACTATTCATGGAGGCCGAAGACTCCCTGGAAAACATCGATGAAAAGCTGATCGATATGGATCAGTCCTTCAACCTCCAGGGCTCCCCCGCCAAATCTACAAAATCAGACATAAAATCCGTGCTCTCGTCAGCTGCTGCTGCTGCTGCTGCAGTATCCCCCTTAACGAAAATGCGTCCAACAAAGCCTCCAACTGATACCACACTCACCCCCACTAGCACTACCCCAACCACCACTGCCACGCCTGTCGTTCAGGACCATTTGGCACTCGACTCATGCTACGCAAGTAGTCTCACAAAATTGCCAATTGAAAACTTGCACTTGCTACTCTACCTACTAAGCTTCCTCCATTACTTGGCCAAACCTGAAATTTCAGATATCACAAAAATGCACACCTTTAACTTGGCCAAAGTCTTCCAATTGAACTTTTTCAAAAGCGTCGATTTGACCGTCGGAACGAAAAGCTTCAGCACAGAAGACTTGAAAACCTCGTATCTGATGAACGAAGAACTCCTTGCATCAATGATCCAGAATTCAGAGACGATCGTTAGAGATCTAGCGTTCTTTCTCAACAATCACAGGGACCAAATGGACCACTTGCTCAACGTTAAGGCCGAACAAAAACAGTCAAACATGGCGTTTGTGAAGAAAAGGAACGGCTCTTCGGCCTCGACAAAGACAACAAATACAATGTCTTCCATTTCTCGTAATACCTCAATAGACTCCAGTGCTCATGCTAACACTGTCCGAGCTTCAGAACTGAGTACAACCTTAGAATCATGTGAGGAAAAAGAGATAACCCCAGTGCCCCGGGATGTAACTAAAGTCTCGAGACTGGATGATCTGGAAAGACTCGAAAAGACCGACGAAGATAAAGAAGTGATAAGGACTCCAAATAAAAATACCACTGGGGACCAATTAGAAAACGAAAACGGGAAAGACACAAATTATGTGCACACAAATTCCTATTCCGATAAAATAAAAGATAATACCCGTAGCTCTGCATTTCCAAAGAAAGACTTGACCAAAAGAAGGAGCTTCTTCGGCTTTCTCAACAAATGGAAACAGTCAATCCCATCATCTGACGCTTGGCATCCTTCAAATTATGCTAACACCCCAGGGATATCTCCAAAGGAGAAATCCATAGCTAGCCAAAACTCATCTATCTCACTGCAAACGTCGGAATTTGAGGACTCAGCATCTTCATTACCACAAATGTCGATGTCTGAAGCAGCAACTGAGGATGTTTCAGTTTCTGGGCATGAAGATGTAACTGTAGCAACTGCAGCAGCCCAAGCCCAAGGCAGTGATCGAAAAGATGTGATGAAAAATAGAGAAACTGAATCATCAGATCACAAGCTCAAATCCGATGTTCAGCCTTCTGTATTAGCTTCCACTGCTGCTAACAACTCTACTGCTACTTCTCCGGCAACTGCCGTTGAAGAGGAAACGTCAGAAGATATCAAAGAAAAATTGCAACAACTCGATCCATCGGAGGAAAGCGAGCAAGCCATTCCTAATACATACAAACGAGAGAAGCCCAAATCTTCCAAAGCAAGTCATGGAAAGACTGCTCAAAGGAGATTTTCTCTGTTCAAGTTTAAGCGTTCTTCATGAAAGGAACCGTCTTTATTCTTTTGCTCTTTCATTCTATTTTTACTTACTTACTTACTTACTTACTCTCTATCTACAGGATCATCTGTTCGTTATTTAGTGATATCAAAGACAAATTCATCGAGCTGAAGGGCGTCTGACTACTCTCATTTGTACTGTCACCTTTACTTTTACTTTTTTTTCCATTCATCTGCTTTGTTTCTTAAATATAGATAGGTTACATATTCTGTGTACATATATAACAGTTTTGGGTTCATTTTATAAAATAATAATAGATACTTCCCTTGTGGAGATTGCATGGCGGCACGGCAAAAAAAATGGCGCTTCGGGCTTTTGCTCATCACATAGCCATTATCGGTTATAATTATTTTTTTTATTTTCGCCTTTTCTCCACCTTTTGGTGAGAATTACTGTGCCATCATGAGTTAGAGATAACCTTGGAAAGGTCTCATAGTGGGAAAATACATTATCTTTTGTGACCTATGTTGTTTCTTTACTTTTGTTTCACCAAGAAAAGATTCACTTATTAAAGAAACATCACATCCAAGAAATGAGTCTAGCCTCACGACGGGATTCACGGCTTGATTCGTTAAATACTGGCCAGTATCCTGACGTCACTGATGCTATAGCTTCGACAAACACGATCACCGCATACACTCCAACGAACGACAGTCTGATTGAGCGACCCGCATCGGAATCTCCAACTAGCATTGAAGACACTAAAAAAGATAAAGGGAAAGACCTTGCCAACCCGGTACAAGGGAGCGGCGGAAGTTCAATCACGGCAGGTAGTATCGAATCGGAAGAAAAATTCAGGGAAAAGATAGGTGACTCAATACTGCCAGTTTTCCCTAGTCTAAAGAGTATGAAAAGTAATCGGAAGAAACAGATCATTAATGCAAGAACCAGAAAGGAGAAAAAAATCAAGTCCTCTTTCATGGGAGTTTATGTAGGTCTATTAACTGCTGTTGGAGGATTCCTATACGGTTACGACACAGGCGTTACCAATGGACTACTTGAAATGGATTTTGTGAAACATAATTTCAGTAAAAATGGTATCAATTTTAATTCGGGAGAGAAGGCCATTCTTACTTCAATCATATCTTTAGGCACCATTTTAGGTTCGCTGCTATCTCCATACGTATCAGATAACTATGGTAGACGATTCTGTCTGGTATGGTCTTTGATCACGTTCTTCTGCATAGGCATAGTACTACAAGTGAGTCATGCATCGTTTGCTCTTCTACTTTCCGGCAGATTTATCAACGGTATTGCTGTGGGTATAATATCTTCAGTTATACCGCTATTCCAAGCTGAGGTGTCTCCAAGATGGATAAGGGGTTCGATTATCTCCTTTTATCAATGGGCAATTACTTGGGGCCTTTTGGTTTCAAGTGCTATATCACAAGGTACAAGGCACATGAATGACGATAGGTGCTACAGAATCCCAATCGGACTACAGTTTGTATGGTGCGGAATCCTGACTATAGGATTGATTTCCTTACCTGAATCACCTAGATTTTATGTTATGCATGATGATATTGACGGTGCTATCATATCTTTATCAAGGCTCAGGCGTCTCAACATTGATGATACAGAGTTGGTAGAAGAATTGATAGAGATAAAAGCTTCGCATGATTATGAAACAAGCGACGGCGCAACAAGTTACTTGGACTGTTTTCGAAGCTCACCTAGTAGAGTCCATCAAATCACTAGGATGTTGACTGGTATATCGCTGCAGACATTTCAGCAATGTTCCGGTATCAATTTCATCTTCTACTATGGTGTGAACTTTTTTGTAGCCACAGGTATCCAAGAATCATATTTGATGTCGTTTGTTACTTACGCCGTTAATGTTGCCTTTACCATTCCGGGTATACTTTTTGTTGATAAGATTGGTCGACGAAAGCTGTTGATTGTTGGGGGCATTGGCATGATTATTTCCAACTATATTATTGCCATTGTTGGTTTATTTGCGGATACTGTCATTATGAACAAGGTAATGCTAACCTTTGTTTGCACCTTTATAGCTTGTTTTGCCTCTTCATGGGGACCAGTTGTATGGGTTGTTACAGGTGAGTTGTATAGTTTATCAGTTCGACAGAAAGCTGTTTCACTATCAGCCAGTACCAATTGGATTGTAAATTTTGTGTTTGCATATTCAACACCATATTTGATTGACCCAGGTAATCATGTTGCAGCATTGGGAACAAAGATTTTTTTCATGTGGGGTTCATTTAATGTTTTGGGCTTGATAGTCACGATTTTCTTTGTCTATGAAACGAAAGGTTTGATGTTAGAGGAAATTGATGAACTTTACAGGACATGCTCCTCAGCTTTAAAATCTAGCAAATACAACAAAGAAATCCAGTTAATGAGTAAAATGAACCAAGAAAAGTTTGAGTCTTCTGAGCAGCAACGTCAAGAAACTGGTCAGTCAGCAGCAACTCATTATGGTAATATGGAAGGCAATAGCGGATCCACGGGAATGACCCCAGCGACTGTAACAAGAATGGGAACGGGTGTAACACGAAGTGATGATTCTGAGACCGACCTCAGTGAGTATCGATCGAATGATTCAACTGGCCTGACACCAATGGAATATTTGAACAGGTGGGAACAACAAAACCAGCGTGTTAACATTCTTTCTGATAACATTATAACTAGGCAGGATGTACTACCGTTGTCTGATAGTGATGATGATATCAGTAATGAAAGTTCGCAAACTTCTCAGGACAGGACCTTTCTTTTTGATCACGGTTTATACGGAGAAGATCCAAATCATGCTTTCAGAAGGTTGGAAGAAGACGGTGGGGGAAATGGAGAGGCGCAAGTAGAAAGAGGGGCAGATTACGATGAGGAACAGTACAGGCAGAATTTAAGGGAGATAGTTCAAGAGGTAAGTGAACAAACAGGTATTGACATCAATCTACGCGGTATAGACGAAGAAGGGAACAGGGGTAACTCTGCAGATTTTGTGTGATTTCTTCCAAAAAGTTATATCAACTTGCAACCCAAAAGTATAAAACAATTTGTAAAACGTATAATGTATAGTATTAATGACAATAATAATGATAATGATAATGATAATGATAATGATAATGATAATGATAATGATAACTTTAAGACACAGATTCATTAGGCCTGGAAGCCGCTTACGTAACCCTACTCAATATGGCCAAAAAAAATGACACTAATAAAATTATTCGTACCATTGAAAAGTAAATGCTCATCATTAGAATCGGTTTACAGGGTCTCCGACAAGTCAAGGTGATTTCTTTTTCTTACTTTCTACTTTCCTTCTTGTCTTTCTTTACACTAGATAGTCAACTTTTTCCACAGCTTCCGATCACAGGAATGCCAGACGCAAACATTGGGACCAAAGTTGAAAAGGTTACCGACATGGGCAAGGAGAGTGAGTCCGAGAGCTCAGCCACCGGTGTATCAAATGAGCAACTGGTTGAGCAAACGCAGGCTCGTGTTAGAAAATCAGAGGAATCGAACAAAGGTTTAAAGAAAAATGAGCTTAAGCAGAGTCTTCCTGTATATACGAAGGATAGCTTTCTGCAATCGTTCAACAATATGGTCAGAGCTTTAATTTCACCACAAGATGAAGAGGTGAGGAAGAGGTGGTTCAAGAATGATAAGGAAAGTACTTTAGAACTAGTGTTGTTTTACTTCTATCGTTCTATTTTGACCATTTTCTATTTGGTATATTCCATATACGCTTTGTTTGAATATGCCATCAATAGGGGTAAGCTCAGATTTTTGAGTATCGCATATAGGTCAAACGACGACCCTAGCGTGATCAATGCGGATATAAATAAATTGCCTAAGATTCCTCAGAAACTCTCAGTTATTCTCAATTACAAGAGTGAACAAGAAGAAGGTGGAGGAATTGACGGATTATGCAACGACGGAGCCTCAATTGCAGCGTGGTGCGTTTCAAGTGGCATTCCGAGTATTTCAATCTACGAAGTTAATGGCGTTTTGAAAAAGTCGGTTTCTGAGTTGAGCAGGGCTATTTTTGAAAAGTTTGAATCATACTTTGGAACCGAAAACATCCCAAACTTCTTGATCAAAATCCCACACCTCAACCTTTCATACTCTGGCATTGATGGCGTATTGATTGACAACAGCATCAAGGATGCAAGCAAAGACAAGGATGATTTTGCCGAATACGATATCGAGATCTCATTGATCAGTAAGGTTGACGGACGTTCCACCATTGTTGAACTGACCAAAGTGATGGCACAATTGGCCAAGAATGGGGAATTGAAGAAGAGCGACATAACCATCAAGTTCTTAGACCACGAGCTAAGACAGCTCATTGGGGAGGAGCCCGACTTGATCATCCTGTTCCAGCCATACTTGGACTTGCAGGGCTATCCGCCATGGCACATACGGTTGTCTGAGATGTACTGGGAGCCTGACAACGACAGTGTATCCTACGTGATTTTCCTAAGAGCTTTGCAGAAATACGCTACGTGCAAAGTGAATGTTGGCAGGTAACTTCCATCTTTCTCTCTCTCTTTCTTTCTTTCTTCCGTTTTTTCTTCCGTTCTTTGCTTAATAATGAAACCTATATAGAATCTGGACGCCACTCAGGGACGGGCCAGTGCATCAATCAACCTATCCAATTGTCATTGCTGAATCTGTCTTTCTGCGCCGATCGGCGCCGTCGCGTATTTCCAGCGTAAGCCGCCGAAAATGGCAAGTGTAACGTGTCGTGTCCGGGAGTTTAGCATTGTTTTGCCCCTTCGCGGGAGAGCTCGATGTTGCTGGCAATACGTGGCCGTGGCGATTTTGGCTCTGATTTGGAGGTATTGCGAGAGAAGTGAGCGGTGTGCTGCTGTTGTTGCAAGGGTGGCCGTAGTTGTTATTTGATCATTTATCTGCTTTCAGAAGGGTGTTTCTGCTGCTTGTTTCCTTTCAGGTTGTGTTTCTGTGTAGACATATAATTACCGAGTGCTATTATTGGTGAAAAGGTACGTATTGCTGCCAGCAAGGAGGTCCTGCTGCTTTTGCAGGACAGCCCTCATGCAAGCTCAAAGAGGGACAGAGAAGGAGAAGAAACAGAGAGATAAAATGAAATAGATGCATATAGGAGATGAATAACAAGACAACATAACTGCTGAATTGATCTTTAAGAAGTCATGTGCTGTGAGGTGCATAAATAGCGGCAATGAATCCCCAATCTTTCATTGCCTCCTGTTTCCATTTGGTTCATATCGTATCTTTCAGTGGGCGGTTTGCGCAGCGATTGCAATGGAAAAAGAGATAGGAGCTTAAATCAATTGGAAATGAAGAGTTCATTCTCTCCGTCCATGGGTGGACCAGAGATGATCTGAAAGCGGTGGGATCAGTACGTAAGACGGAACAAATAGAGGCTTATCAACATTTTTTGTCGTTCATATTCTAACTTTAGATTTGATCGCTCTCATTCGGCTTTTTGTTCCTTTTTATACTACTGCTGTTTCCGGCTGATCAATTGTTGTCCCCACCTATAGCAGGCTCAACTGAGATGTTGAAGGCAGCGCTACATGCATATCGAACAATCCCGTCGGTCTTCCAGTATACATTGGAACACCCCCAATTGCTCCTATCAGGATGCAGGAAGTTCCTCAAAAATAAGTTCTATGGACACGATATGCAGTGTCAAGATGTTTTTGCCACCCAACCCATCTCTTTCCATCATCTTTTATCCTCTCCATTATTATTGATCAGATCAATTCCTCACTGTCAATTAAATGCGCGTGCGAAATCGAATTTCTTTTTTTTTCATTTCTCTCAATTTCAATGGGGATGTTCCAAAGATAGAGAATTTTAAATAGATCACTGCATGCATTATCAGGATAACAGTACTGTCAGGTCCCCTTCCCTTGTTTTCTCTTGTCCCCCTCTCTACTTCTCTTTATCTAGTCAATTCAGAATACTAATACAACAGCCAGACTTCTTTCACTCTTACAGATGGGTTTATCTATTTCCAAGTTATTACAAGGCCTTTTTGGTCGCAAAGAAATGAGAATCTTGATGGTTGGTTTAGATGCCGCCGGTAAGACCACCATTTTATATAAATTGAAGTTGGGTGAAATTGTCACAACTATTCCAACCATTGGTTTCAATGTCGAAACAGTGGAATACAAGAACATCTCCTTCACTGTTTGGGATGTTGGTGGACAAGATAAGATCAGACCATTATGGAGACACTACTTCCAAAACACCCAAGGTATCATTTTCGTTGTCGACTCCAACGATAGAGACAGAATCTCCGAAGCAAGGGAAGAATTACAAAGAATGCTCAATGAGGATGAATTGAGAGATGCCGTTCTTTTGGTCTTTGCTAATAAACAAGATTTACCAAACGCAATGACTGCCGCAGAAATTACCGAGAAATTAGGTCTTCAATCCATCAGACCAAGACCTTGGTTCATCCAAGCAACCTGTGCAACTTCCGGTGATGGTTTGTATGAAGGTTTGGAATGGTTGTCCAACACTTTAAAGAATAGTGCTTAATTGTAACAAAAACTAAAATAAGATTTCTTAATTTAATTAAATTAAAGTTTTGATTTAAAACATATCTTCAAAACACAAAGAAAAATTACAATGTTTGATTGGTAAAGGAGACGCATTAATTCAAAATCCTGTTGGATGTATCTTAACTCTGATTCAACAAATTCAGTCGTTTGGTTGATCTAATTTATTATTATAGTATATCTTATATAGTATATCCCTCATAAATACTGTATTATTGTAAAACAAAGTAGGAAGCCATGTGTGACATAGGTAGCCAACCAATCAGATCAGAGCTTCGCTTGATTATGGCAACGTACTCAGATAAGTGTTTGAACATTTCATAGATAAGCATGCTCCATTATGTTAAATGAAATCATCAGTTGCCCAAAAAATAAGCTTATGTCAGCATCAGTATATTAATTCCTACACCTCGCACCTCACCTTGGAGAGCGCGAAAACACAGTCACGACATATTATAGGTGGGGCGAGAGGGGCGTGAGTGGCAGTGGCAGCAGGGAGAGGAGGGAGAGAGGGTGCGAGGAAGAGATTTTTAGGGTAGCGGGTGAGCAGGTGAAGTGATGTTAGTGTTTAACGGGGTGGTTGAATGCTACACTATGACCTTGATACTGTTGAATCCTTTTTGAGAAGATATCCGTTAAATAGATCAATAAACAAGATGGTATGTATCAGCATGAGCAAAAACTACGGGGACAGTTGTGTGAAGGGAGATGAAGCCAGTAATCAAGGGATGCGAAAAGTGACAGAAATAAGAGATTACTCTACATGACTACCGAAGATCAACAACTAGAACTAGTGGATACTATGAAGGTGTTTAGATGCTGAGAGAAGTTATTGCCCTAACAATGACTATTTGAAGTAGCAAATCAAAACAACAAATTAATGTTTCGAGTAGAAGATGAAAAATGATATGTGCAGAGTGAAAATTTTACCTCGGTATATATGCTTAAGATATTCAATAAAGGCTAACTAGTTTGTGAAAATCACTACGATAAATTCAACCGTTTACCCCTGTCACCATTTAATTTAAGTCAAACAAGAAGATGGACAAAATACTAACTAGGCAATTTATTCAACTACCCTCCAATATTATTTACAACAGGCTGGATTAAAAGCATTCGAATTAAGAACCAAGTCTAAGGAACAATTAGAAAGTCAACTTGTTGACTTGAAGAAGGAATTGGCCGACTTGAGAGTCCAAAAGTTGACCAAGCAATTCGTCCCAAAGATCAAGACTGTCAGAAAGGACATTGCCAGAGTCTTGACTGTCATCAACGCACAACAAAGAGCTTCCGTCAGAGAATTCTACGCAGGTAAGAAATACATTCCAAAGGATTTGAGAGCAAAGAAGACCAGAGCTTTAAGAAGAGCTTTGACTAAGGAACAAAAATCCTTGAAAACTGAAAGAGCTAGAAAAACCGCAATTGCTTACCCAGTCAAGAACTTTGCTCTTAAGGCTTGATCAACTAAGTAAATTTACTTGTCTTAATTCTTATATAGTTTAGTATAATAAATAAACATTGTTTTTCTATCCGATCTACTACTCATCTATAAGTCTAGTTGTCCTCTTCCGCTAACAGCGAATTTTTCCAAATTGAGTCTCGGCGGCATAAAAATGTTGCTTCACTCTCTAAAGATAATTGATCTACACGTCTTTATCGTCCCCTTCTTCTTCACCTGCCCTACTTAAATCCTTCACGCTTCTGCTGTGTGGCACAGTTTGCAGTTGCATTGAATTAACCACCACCGTATTTATTAATCTTTAAATCTTCATTCACTCCAAAATGGCGCCAATTGGCTCACCTAATGATATCCGTGCCATGAGATTGGCCAAGTTGGAAGCCTCTGCGGGCAAAAAGCAAAAACTAGAATCCACAGACTCTAAAAGTAGTGGAGATGGTTCTACAGTTAATGCTCAAGCCAGTGAGGGTGACATAAAGAAAACTAGCACCACTACTTTGTCTTCTAACTCATTGCCTTTAACAAATCAAAAAAAAGCTCAAATCCAGAATCAGAATCAATATATTACGCCTAACGCTTCTACACCTTTACCTTCAGTCACAGCTAAATCCCAGCAGCAATCACAAACACAACAGATGTCTTTTGAAAGATGGAGAGCAAGTGAACTGAAACGGACCTTGTCTGTGACATTATCTGTAAAAGAGGAGGCCAACTCATTAATCTACCTCCAGTCGCTAAGTGATGACCTACACTCAACAGATTTGATTGATGTTGACGGACCAGACACAGTATTGACAGCACTTATATTTGAAGACGGGGTTTGTAAGCATTTCAAGTCCCCGTTACAGTATCTTTTTAAATGTTGGTCAAATGCGAATGATTATAGAAGACTACTAAACAAGAATACACAGAATTATGAAGAGAAACTAGAATTCTATAACGAAGTTTTAAGACTAGCCTCTGGTTATGCATCCATCATCTTTTATGAACCAGATACATTCATTGATGGTCCGGATTTGATCTCCATCATAGATGAGCTTATCAACAACATCAATAGATATCTAGACTTTTGGGTCTCAATTTTAAACTCCATTGTAGACAACCAGACCCAAATTGAGTTTTTAGGTTCGATTTTGCCAAGAATTACCGACCAGATCGATAAATCTTTGGACTCTAATAGTCTATCAACAGCTGCGACTTCAACAAATACCTCTAAATATAACAACATCTTGTTGATCATTGAACTCCTGACATTAAATAAGGGCATCTGTGGTTACATCCATCAATTGGATACGTTCAACCCTAGCGCAAGTGATGGCGTCCAGCTTGAATTAAACTCATTCCTCGGTAAAGTTTTGAGAATATCACCTCTTTTGCCTAAGATCTCAGTCAACAATTATATAGGAGTTGTGAACAAAAATGAAATTGAAACAATCAATCAATCGTTAGAATCGACATACTCTTTCTTATTGACTAAGCTATTTAATATTGTTGACTCGTTGATTAGGATTAGCAATGAGTCAAGAAGTGCTGTTTTGAAGTTCATGTCAGACTTAATAAACAAAAACCATTTGAGAATGAGTGAACATGCAGATGAGAAGAAATTATCAAGCGACTCCCTTATTTTGAATATCACGTTGATTTTGATTAAACTTTCGGAACCGATTTTAAGAGATGGAAGTTTTTCAAAAATCGACAAAATCTCAATAGACTACTTAAATTATTCCAACAAATTGATTGATATTGACGAAGAAACTAGAATCAACTCTACCATACAAGAGTGCAATGATTATTACCAGGACAAATTATATGCTGAGGATAGAAGCTTGAATTTCATTTCACGATGTTTTTATTTGATGTTGACCTATTTACAATATGGTTTGGGAGGTTTGATTGTAAGTTATACTAAGAAAGGTAAGCTGTTAAAGCAAGCCAAAGCACAGTTGAAACAAATCAAGGAGATGATGGATAAAAGCAAATTAACCTCCAACCCAATTGCAGAAAGAATGATCAAAATGAGAGTTGATCCTTTGGAAAAGCAAGTGGCATTATTGAAGAATGATATTTATTCACAAGAGATGTTCTTCCATTGCAGAAATTTCCAATTGGAGATATTTGACGTTGTGGTTGGTATTTGTGAGTTTATGGTAAGATTAATCGACACCAAGCATGAATACCATCCTAAACTGGGAAATTTTTTCCCATTCCTCAAGATTCCATTACATAACTTTGATGATGAGATTGAAAAATTAGATGATATTGAGTATTTGAGAAAATTGTCGCCCATCCCATTCAAATATTTCCCTGAGATTTATATCGAAGGATTGATTAATTACTGTCATTTTATCTCTAAATTCACTAACAATCCTATGATTGATAATGATAGCAAATTGACTAAGTTTATTGAATTTGCTATCATCATTTTGAGATGTCCAGAATTGATCAGTAACCCGCATTTGAAAGCAAGATTGACTGAAGTTTTGTTCTTCGGTTCACTACCAATACAAACCAACAATGGAGAGACTTTTGGTTTTATGATTCCTATTTTCAATGATGACGAGGTTGTCCAAGAAAACTTGTTGATCTCGTTATTGGATTTTTATGTGATGGTTGAGAAGACTGGTGCTTCTTCACAATTTTATGACAAGTTCAACTCGAGATATCATATTTCGTTCATAATTGAGAAATTATGGAAATTTGACAAGTTCAAGAGTGATCTCAAATTGATTGCGACTAAGTATCAAAAGTTCTTCATCCGGTTTGTTGCTAGAGTGTTGAACGACACAACCTATTTGTTGGATGAATCATTAAATCACTTGCATACCATCCACAGCTGTCAAAAGGAGCTGAGCAATAGGAGTAGGGGAATCAACACGGGCAATCACAGCGAAGAAAGCGTTGAGGACTTGAACAAAAAGCTACAGGAAAGTGAAAGAATGGCGAAATCGTTTGTACAGTTGAGCAACAAAACGATCCTGCTATTCAACTTGTTCACCCGGGAGACCCCTCAGTCGTTTACGATTGTCGAGATTGTCGACAGACTCGCCGGTATGTTGAACTACAACCTAGTTGTGCTGGTAGGGCCAGGCTACAACGAGTTGAAGGTGCAAAACCCTGAAAAATACCAGTTTGATCCGAAGGAGCTATTGTTCCAGCTGTGTTCGATCTTCATCAACTTGTCCAAGCGGGAGGAGTTTGTCGAGGCTGTGGCAAGGGACTTGCGGTCGTTTGAGCCGGAAAACTTCTACAAAGCGATCAGCATCTTGCGGAAGAGCTACAAGATTCCGGACGAAAGCTACGAGCGAGAATTGGTGAAGTTCGTGGAGAGCGCCAAGTCCATCAAGCTTGCCGATGAGGAGGAGGAACTCGAGTTGGGCGAGGTACCGGACGAGTTCTTGGACCCATTGATGTACACGCTGATGAAGGACCCGGTGAAGTTGCCCACGTCGAAGATCTCCATCGACCGCAGTGTGTTGAAGGCGCACTTGATGAATGACCCGACAGACCCGTTCAATCGGATGCCGTTGAAGCTTGAGGAGGCGAGCGATGACACTGAGCTCAAGGCCCGCATCGACGCCTGGGTGCAGGCACAGCGGCAGGACCAGGCCGTCTCCGGGGTGGCCGGCAAGGGTGGCCTGGGCGGCAAAAAGGCCGCAGGCGTTGATGCGGACGGCGACGTCGAGATGTGAAGCTGCGAGAACGATGCCCGTTGGCAACCTCCGGCCCTGAAACTGTGTAGTGCTGTAGCTCGGTAACTCGACTCTGCCCATTGTGTCCTGTATATACGACTGCTGCGAGAAGGGAAACGGAAATAAATATCGACAGAAAAAGCGTTGAGGCTTATACGGGGGAATATTGCTACTAGGAGCGCGTCTGGCTGACGGGGAGCATGGAGTTTGACACTGTTTGCCGAAAGAGAGATATAAGAAGGGAGGCTGTGGCTGGCGTGCAGAGGTGCTGCAGTGAGGGGCTTCTTTGGTGCTGTGTGTGGTTTGTGTCCGTGTGGCAATGGCAAGAGAGCAGGCAGCAGGAGACATGTCGCAGGAAGATACCGAGACGTGCAAAAAAGCGTTTGAGGCAGAGCCAGACAAGAGAGGCGGTGCCGGAACCGGAGCCAGCAGCAGTGCACGAACAGCAGCAGAGGCAGGGGCCGGAGGAGCTACCGTGGCGTTGGAAACGACTGCGGAGGAAGGCGAAGGCAAAATAGGAGGCGGAGAAGATGCAGGACAGTTAGGTGAGACGGCGGTGCCGGAGATGCCAGTCGTGTCAGATGTATCAGAGGCACCACAGGCACCACAGACACCGGAAGACCAAGTTGCGCCATTGAACGGTGTGACCGGCCAGCTGATCGAGATTCCACTCGACAGCGGGATCTCTGACTTGCAGAACGTGGAGATCCTCTCGAGACACTACCAGATTCCGAACATCTTGATCAAGTCCCTGTTCGACTTGAACAACAAGCGAAAAACACAGTTGATGGCCAGCTTCAACGGCGCCGGGTCGGCGTTCGCCAACACGGGTGCCCCCGGCAATGTGTGCAAGTTCATCTTGGAGCTAGAGGCGGAGATCATTGAGTTCATCGTCAAACCCAGCGTCGACTCCTGGAAGATGAAGCCGCTGAACTCGTACTACCGGTTATTGTCGCACCAACTGGCAGACTATTACCACTTGGGCCACATTCTCTCGAACGACGGGTCCTCAATGGTGTTGTTCAAGATCAACACCTCGTTGATCAACGCCGACGACGAGACCAAGAAAAACGCCAAATTCGACCAGTCGGGCAACATCAGGCCCTTGGACTTCAGAAACTTGAAGTTCGACCCACAGGAAAAGCTCAACAGAATCAAATTGGCCGATTTGTACAAGTCCTACAAAGACGTGTTTAACAAGGGCAGATACGACCCTAATGCCAATACTGATAGCGATAGCGATGGACAGGCTGGGATCACCAAAGACTTCAGCAACCTTCGAATGAACTCTGATAGAAACATCAACAACGTGCGCATCATGCGAAGGGCCTCGAACAAAACCCTCTCTGAAGGAGAGGTGCAAGGAAGAGTCGACGGTGGAAGCGGCAGCGGCAGCAGAACGCACTCATCTGTGTCCGAGGACTCGCTGCTTTCCAAGGAAGAGAGATACAAATTGGTCAAGGAAAGGATCGAAAAGGAACACGCCGCCAGCGGCGACTATGATGAACATGACGGGACCACCGATGGATCCAATGATGCCCATACAGCCAATGGAGAAAATGTCGGAGATGACGACGACTATGATGATGATGATGATGCAGAGATTATCATTTCAGATGAACGTGGTGAAAATGGTACCACGGAACCACATAGCACAGGAGGCTATAGGTCGGACAAAGGTGGATACGGCCATACAAATAACAGCAACAATACCAACAAATATAGAAACAGAAATCAAGTTTCCAACGGATACAGACGAAATGCAAAAAACTATAGGGGAAATAGACATCCCAATTACAACTACAGAAACCAATATGCATATTATCCAAACGGACAAATCTTCACTGGATTACCCCCACAACCTCCTCCCCCTCCTCATCCAAATCCTTCAAACCCGCATCCTCCATACGGCTACATGATTGCACCAAACTCTTCTTCGAGTATGCCAATGAACATGGACATGAGCATGGCCACATCTCCTATTGGGTCTCCTAACTCGACATCAGCAATGCTGCCCTCCCCTCCGTATTACTACATCCCTTTAATGTCTCCATTCAGTAATGGCAATGGTGTAAGTATGAACTACAAAAAGAAAAATAGCAGCAGCAAGAATAGAAACAGCACTGAAGATGTGCAAGAACTTGAAGCAAAAGAAGGTAGCAACTCTGAAATGTCGCTGTCTCCAGCATCATTATCAAATTCAACAACCTCAATGGCCAATGGGGAAGGATTCGTGGAAGAGATGAATTCTCCTCCCCCGGCTTCTTCCTCCCAACCAATTGCATTACAACACACTTCTCCTCCTCCTGCTGTTCCAGCGGGATCTGGCCGGCTAAGTTATCCTGTTGCTCCTCCAAATATGCCTATGATGATGCCAATGGGGCCTGCCCCAGTTTCCAGGCCAATGTATCAATATTACTACCCAATGCAGGGCAATCAATATTATCCTCCAAATGCTAACGGCGTCTCGCCCAACGGCATGTACATGCCTATGATGTATTACGGTGATAACACGAACAAGGATGGCAACTACGCGATGAATAGAAACAAAAAGTACTACAATAATGGGAATAGTAATGGTTATTATTCGGGCTACAACTATAGCAGGAAATCCTCAAAGAACTACGGACGCAGAAACGGAAGCCGCAGTAACGGCTATGATCATACCAACACAAATACGGACTCTAACGGCAGTCTCAGCGTGAACGTCGACACTAGTACAACAAAGGACACGGGTGACAATTACACAAATGCCCACTACGAAAGTACAGTAGAAAGTGTATAGACTTAATAACTATTGCACGCTTATCGTCGTAACATTTCTGAATGTAGAGTAAGTATCTCCGGTTTACTGAGTAGTAAATATAGTATGAAATATTGTAAAAACTACGTACTTATGATTCATAATTTAGCATTGAGCTTTCTGGCTCTATCCAATGCTATATCCGCCATTGCATTGAATGCAGTGCTGACCTCGTCAATCCAGTTGCTGTGGGCAAGCCTGTAGCGCATGTTCTTCATGATTTCCTCTCTGGACCTTCCATTGACGAAAACTACAAAGATCAACCCAGGGAATGTCTGCTCATACTCAGCATTCAAGTTCTGCAATTGCTGAGCAAGTTCGACGCCGCCGGCACCATCTGCAGAAAGAGATTTCTGCTCGTTCTGCGAGTGCACAGATAATGTCGAAGCGTTTTGCTTTGGAACACCCAACCTTGGGTGGGCAGATACGATCTTGCATATTTTGGTCCGTAACTCCCGTCCTTCGTCGGAGTCTGGTTCGCCATTTCCAACTTTATAATCCTCAAGAAGTTCGAGGAGCTTACTCCGACACAGTTCTATTAGCTCCGTGTAAGTTTCAAAGCTCGTAGTTCTCACATAGGGAAGCAGATAAACATTCAACGTTGCACACGGTTCGAAAAGGTTCTCTAGTACGGCAGTTAGCTGGGCGTCAGAGAGCTTCCGCAGTTCCTTTGGGTCGGGCAGGTGCATCGTTCGGTTGGCTATGTTTGTGATGGTGTTCTCTAGAACCTGATAGAGACCGTCAGATAAGGAAAGAGGAGGCTACAGGTGTTGCTTGTGGTGTTTCTCGGAGGCAGGTCTACATTTTTTGTGGGAAATATAGGGGGGCCGGGAATTCGGACAAGGCCGAGGCCGGGGACAGTAGCCCCAAAAGGACTCCAGAAAGTAAGCGGAAATGTTACGGAAGACGAATTAGTTGCAGCAATGGCTGTATATGTATTTGGCTGGCCAATATACACTATGTAGTGTATGTGTGTATATGCCGTGACCCCCCCTCCCCCATCTCATGCAAAAAGCCGCCCGGAAAGTATAGTTCGAAATAATGGACGCCAGAGAAGTTTCACCGTGCCGTCCGGCGACGCTGGGAAATCATCACATTAGCCATTAAGAAGAGAGAGGACCACCACGACAGCATTTTGTTTTAGGGGCAACTACTGTTTCCAGCTACAAAGGTAAGAGACCTTGGGATACAGGTAGCAACAGAGGTACCGGATTAGTGGCTGTTTTGCGCTTATACTCTGATTTAGTTGGCTGACGTGACATGAGTGACGAATTCAAGGATTTACAACCGGAGACCATCCCGGGCTTCAAGGTCGGAGAGAAGAGAAGCATCCAGGAGTACACCAACTTGGATGCCAACGACGAGTCGTTGAACAAATGGAAACAGAGCTTGGGGTTGAACACGGGCAAGGCGCTTGATGTCGAGCCAGGAGACAAGAGGAAGGTGGTGATCATCTCGATGACACTTATGATTGAAGGTGAGAAGCCTGTTGTCATCAACCTTGAGAAGGAAAAGAACTACGACTCGTTGAAGGGCAAGAAGATCAGCTTCAAGATCAAGGAGAAGAGTGTTTACAAATTGGTGATCAGATTCAAGGTCCAGCACGAAATCATCACCGGATTGAAGTACTTGCAAGGTGTAAAAAAGGCTGGTATTACTGTCGACAAGATTGAGGAACCGATGGGTAGTTATGCGCCAAACACTGTTGACAAGCCTTATTATGAGAGAGGATTTGAAGAGGTAGAAGCACCTAGCGGATTTTTGGCAAGAGGCGCCTACAGTGCTGTTTCGAAGTTCATTGACGACGACAAGACTGAACATTTGATCTTGCCATGGTCATTCCAAATCACCAAATGAGCGATGGATGCTTAATTTGTGGTATAACTATGTTATGTATTGGCATATATATATTCGGCGAAGCAGAGAATTATGTATGTATAAAATTCTTAGATTAGATTCATATATAGAGATTAATCTGATTATATTGAGAGAAAGGACAGAAAAGGATGAGAAATATCTACATTTATAAATTGGAAAGAAAGATAGATCCTGATGAAAAATAGAACATAGCACCATTTAAAACCAAGGATTGATGAGAGGGGGGAAAGGGGGCATTAAATGAAACCAATGGATTTGCATGAAAAGACAGATGACTGACAACAAACAAAAAAAGATAAACTCCAAAACCAAACAAACGTAATACGAAAAACGTCAGAAGTGGTAATAATGATGATTATGATAATAAAGGAGGGTGTGGAGAAAGTTTGAGTGATGGAAGTGGAAGTGGAAGTGATTGAAGATGACAGAAATTATAATAAAACATAACCTAATGATAAAGACGAAGAAAAAACAAACAGAGAATAAAAACAAAAGTAAAGACAGAGATATAATTAAGTAAGTAATGGTAATCATAAAAAGTAATCAGGGGTTTTTCTACTTACAGTAGGTTCGCCTGGTCTCACTGAAGGGTCGTACTGTAAGAAATCTCTGTTGTGATTCTCGTCTACTTCCATGATGGCAGCCTGATTACCACATCTATAACAATAGTTGGGCGCCGAGAAGATAGTGACCACCAAATCCTGATGCGACCAGCTGTAACCCTCCATTACCAATTGATGGGCTCTGGCGGTCAATGATAAGTTGTTGGTGTGATTAAACTGTTCACTAATGTCTTGGCCAAAGGTGAAACCTGCACCTCTTGGGGAAATACCCCATCCACCTCTGTCGTCGGGGTCAGACCAAAGTAGGTCACACATTGGGCCTTCATGCGGCACCTCCTGAAATCTGTTTAACTCACGAACCTGGTCGATGGTCTCGATCATTGGAGACAAGCCACCATGGAGACAAAAGATGGAGTTCTCAACCAACGCGGTAATTGGGAAATAGTCAAAGAGGTCGGTAAAGATCTTCCAGACGTTCGAGGACCCATATTTCCTGAAACACTCGTCATAGAAGCCGTAGACTTGGGTGATCTGCCTCGACTCGTGATTTCCTCTCAAGATTGTGATTCTCTTTGGATATCTGATTTTCATTGCCACCAAGTAACTGACAGTTTCGACAGAGTAGTAGCCTCTGTCGACGTAATCTCCCATGAAGAGGTAGTTTGTGTCCGGACACGGGCCACCGATCTTGAAGAGCTCCATCAAGTCGTGAAACTGCCCGTGGATATCACCACAGATGGTGACAGGGACGTGGACGGGTTGAACATTCTGCTCGTTTTTCACAACCTCAATGGCCATGTTGCACAGTTCCTTGACGCTCTCTTCGCTGAGCGGCTGGCACTTGCTCAATTGCTCCATCCAGCCCTCCAAGGTGTTGATCTGTGTCTTGGGGTCGACCGTGGATATTGGGATGTCGTTTAGGTTCGATGCACTGTTTATCAGTTGCGGAGACTGTGGGGATTGCTGTGTGTGTTGTTGGTCAATTGCATCTTCCATTTGAACATCGGAGTCTAAATCCATTGCTGCTAGTTATACTGTGTGTGTAGGTGGGTGGGTGACTGAATGGTATGCTGTTGTGGAGGGGGCGTGGTCCGTTTCGTGTGTCTTGTGTGTGTAAGAGTGTGAATAGTCGAGAGATCCGAGTTTGCGGGAGGGAGGCTATGTCGGTGTGCTGTTGTCTCGATACGTGGATGCTTGGATGCTTGGATGCTCGTGCTGTGTTCTGTGTGTTTGTGGTGGTGTGTGTGTGCAGATAAAGCGGCCTGGAGGAATGAAACCGTGTGCAAGCATGCGGACGGCACAGTACTGTGTACGTGAACAGATCGGTTCGTTTCAGTGCACACCAGAGTTCGCCCACTGAAGGTGTCGGGGAAAAGAGGGAGAAGAAAAATGCCTGCGAGAGGAGGATGCAGCAGCAAAAAGAAACTGCGCCGATCGACCCAAAAAATGGAATTTTACGACGATCGGCGCAAAAAAGGAACAGGAAAATGACCTTACTGTCATGAAATGCCGATAAACTACGAGTCGAAGAGTCGACGAGTTAAACTTTAGATAGTAGCGGCGTGTTCACTGGAGTTAGACAAGAAATACACAGATACAGAGATCGACTATACGCAAAAGATACGGCCCATGCAAAGCCCATAAACCCCTTGTGCCAGCTCCAATGAGGCACGCAGGAACACCTAAAAATTGAACTTACTAAAATCAAACGTCACGTGCAGACAGACACGCCCGAGGCCGCAGCAGGACAGACCTGTCGTGGCTGAGGACGCGTTCCCCCTGCACGCACATAATGAAGTCATAAACGCAACATTGGGTCTTTTGGACTCAATGCTGGCGGAAGCGTATGTTCAAAGAGCTTATTTGGATCTAGCTCTAACCTTCCGTCTCTTTCTCTTAAGTCTTCTGACTCTCTTCTTTCTCCACTTAGCTCTCATTGTGGGTTTGCTGGTGGAGAAAGGAGAGAGAGAAAAAAAGGGGCCACAGGGGCGGTAAAGACAGACGTTGAAGCCAGAAGAGCAGACGTAGGTGGAAACGTTGTGTGTTATAAATGGGGAGCTCGGCGGCGTACTGTGAGAGAGAGCACCGGCTGGCTGGACGAGGGGGGAGAGGGCTGGCCGACGAGGCGGCGAGGGCAACTCTGTGTGTGCGGTGTGCGGGGTGCAATGTGGCGCGGGGGCGCTGTCAGCGCGTGGGTGGGAGCGCCCATGGCTACCGCATTAGTAGCCGAGCCATGAGAAGGACTCTGCCCTTGCTGCATGCACGTGATATACCCGGGGGCTGGTGCGATGACCTCAAAAGTGTACAGTCCCGGCGGGGCGGGGCGTCCCGCAACATGAATTTGAGGACTATAGTTGCCGCTTTGGGACGGTATGGATGTATATGCATATTTTCAGTATATATGTATATGAGGGTTATGCTGTGCCATTACTGTTCCTTCTCATGGTCCTCCTTCTTCTGTTGGCGTGCCTCTTCCCGCTCCTTCAGGTGTCTGCGCTCCTGCTCGATAGCAAATAATAACTTCGGCGCACTCTCCTCGTCATCAAAAGCCTTGCAGAGCTCCCGTGCCACGTCCTCCGAAAGTAACAGCTTCTCGTGTCTGTCATCCACAGCGTCCGATGCATCGCCCGTGTCGCACTGGAACGCCTTGCGGTTGCTCACGTACGTCAGCTCCTCCATCAAATTCGCCCGGACCTGATCGTCCTTAGTGCTGAGATAGATCTCGGCGAGGTCGTTCACGCGGCCGAAGTTGAAGTGCCCGTCCTTCAAGAGGATGATCAGGTACTTCAGCGATGCAATGACCTTAATGTGGCAGTAGACGCGGTAGAGGAGGTAGAATCCAGGGATGTTCGGGATCAACGGAACGATGGCAAACGGTATCGTGAGCGGCAACAACATTAGGTCTTTCAAGATACCCTTCTTGTGCGTGTCGTGCTGGCTCTTGAACTCGGGCTTGAAGTTCTTGATGATGAGCTCGGTATTCGTCAGCGTCCCCGGGTAGTAGAAGTCAAACTTCTGCAACGCGTCGCTCTGGATGTTCTCCGCGAGTATCTGGTCGTGGGTCACATATTGCGTGTCTTCGTTGAGCTTCCGCGTGATGAACCGCTGCGAGGGGATCGACAGCAAGCACGTCTCCAGCCACGGGATGTTCGACAGGAACCGGTTGATCAATGCCACAACCTTCTTGTTGAAGCTCGCCTCGGACCCGGCAAAGTTGTTCCACAGCTGCGTGAACTTCGCAATGATCTTCTCCTCGAGGTTCTTCTTCCCGCCAGGGAAAATCTCGTCGTTGTACTTGCAATGCAAAAACGTTTTTTTAGTCGTGAGAGGCAATGCATAAAAGTAGATCCTCTTCCCCGAAAGCGTCGGTTTGATCGAGGCAATGTCTGCCCCCGCAGACGCATTCGTCAAATTCCGGATCTGAGCTACTTGGAGGCCTCGTATTCCAACAGCCCCCAAACGCAAACCGCTCATTCCGTATAGTAATCTCATTGGACCAGGCTGCTTGTGTTTTCCAGGGTAGTAGAATATCCAACAGAGACAATTGATGTCTTCTCTTCGCTCTCTCTTTCTGTTCTCTTCGCAGCAAATCTTGTAATCTATATTACTACTAATGGCAATATCGTAAATAGTAAGCAGGGCTTGGTTACGGAACAAGCAGAGAGGGCCCGGCCAGAGGGGGTGCACGGATGCAATTGCCTGAGACAGATAACGGTGCAGACGAGGAAGCAGCTTTTTTTTTATTATTATTATTATTATTATTATTATTATTATTATCATCCGTCGAAGCATCCATCATCATCATCTCTAGGCGTAAAAGAAGTTGTTTCGAGCAGAAGACAACTAAGGCAGCAGATAGTGTGCCCGGGTCCAACGAGATTGACCCTCCTTTGCTAGAAAAGTAAGCACGCACTTTGCTAATGGGTTCAGATTCCCGACACTCGACCCCGTTGCATGATGTGCCCGGATTGGGCAAGCAACACAACGGCAGACGCTCGCTGAAACTGCTCAAATCTAAAGACATAGCCGGCCTGACCGGCAACGGGAACCTCAATCTCAACAGAAATAGCCTCACAAACCTGGAACTGCTACATGCCCAGAACAAGACCATGTCTCCGGACGACATGCTCAGTCTTATCGAGGCCAACGTGCGAACCTCCGATATCGCCAGCAGCCCTTACGACGATACAAACATTAACAGATACTACAGTCTGAACGTCAACACGATTCCACCATACGTGCTGGCACGACTAGCATACAAGGGGAATGCAGATACCCACAGCGACAACAACGAAAACAGCTACATGGATGTGACGAACGACGATGATCCTTTCACGGCAACGTTTAGAGACAGCCGAAGCAACAATGTCAACTGGGGGGAATTTCTTCACACGATCAAGATACCGACGTCCTCCGTTCCGGTGAAAAAAGCGACCAGGAGAGACGACATGGGCTACGAAGCCGGCGATATCTATGACAGCAGCGAAGGAAGCGATGACGATGAAGATACCCCCGAAGAGGGGGTTCCTCAGCCTTATTGTCCCTCTCTAACATCGGACTCTGAGCGACAGATAGTTGCAGACATCTTCAAAGGATATGATCTTCACTCGAAGTGGAAGGGTGGATCGAGATTGAGAGAGTTATTCGAGTCGGCGGATAGTTTGCGTTCCACGACATTCACCGATTCGGAATCCGATCTTTCAGACGTCGCTGTTGCTAGAGGATCAAATGACAACGGCAACGGCAACGATATAGACCTTGAAAAGGGTTACAAAAGCAGACTGAAAAGACATAGGCTCCTCATGCATCGACATAAGAGAGAACGTGACATCAAAGATAGAGCCAAATATTGGATCAGTGAGAACAAAAAAACGTGGAAACCAAAACTCTTAGATTCCATCATGACTAATTCGTACTTCCCGCTATTCTTCAGATTGATTTCTATATCCCTATCCACGATTGCATTGGGATTATCATCTAGACTTGTCAAAATGACCCAATCCTTCAACATCTCCCAGCAACCTAGTCCTCTAATGGCAATGATTGTTCAGGCAGTTGGTATCCTCTACTTGCTGTACATCACATACGACGAGTTTACGTCCCAGCCCTTGGGATTAAGAGATCCAACAGCGAAAATAAGGTTGGTTTTACTCGATTTGCTGTTTATCATCTTTTCCTCGGCAAACTTGTCTCTCAGTTTCCAATCGATATATGACAGTAGGTGGGTTTGTACCGTTGACAGTGGGCCTGACGAGTTATTGTACGACTTGTCAATGTGCAACGAAGTCAAGGCACTCACGGCCTTCTTGTTCCTCACATTGGTTGCGTGGTGCATCAATTTCACCATCAGCGTCTTCAGAATTGTGCACGTTGTCTCGTACACGAGAGATAAGAACTGAAAACCGGAGTGTCTCTTTTTCCCTGTTGTGTAGTATACTAGAACGTGTAATGTGTAAAGTATGACCCCGTAATATATACCCTTAGGTTTGATGTGTTTCATCATCGTGATTACCACTTACGTAAGCCCGCCACTTTTCGGTACGGTGGAAAATGGCTACACACACTCCAGAGAAAGGCAATCCCACTTGCCTCGCTGAAAGGGAAGTGATAGAAGCGGGTGAAAGTGTCTGAGTATCCTGGCGAACGGAGATCAGAAACACAACCGGTGACTCTCGGACAAGGAAACCGGATTGTAGGAAGCAGAACACAGATCAGATACAGCATGGAGGACACCTTTCTGGAAAGCACCTGGGAAAGTATCGAGCCTTCCTTGCATATTATCCTTGGCGATGACAAGAATTCGTCGTTGGACTCGTTGATGTATACCAACACGTACACAAAAGTGTATAACTACTGCACGGCATCATCGAAAAGGTCTCACAGAAACAGCATTGGTGGCGGCAGCAACAGTAATTCCACTGTGCGTTTGGTGGGGAGTGATTTATACGAGAAGATAAAGGAGTTTTTGAAAGACTATTTGTTGAACGCCAAACAAAGAGATAATGAATCTTTTGTCCAGTATTACATCAGATCATGGCAAAGATATTTGATCGGGTCGAAGCGGCTAAACGATGTGATGGACTATCTCAATAGATATTGGGTAACTAAGGAGAGATCAAGTGGACATCGAGATGTTTACGATATTTTCAGCTTGTGTTTGTTATCGTGGAGAGACTACAAGTTCCATCCGAACTTGTCAATATTGATGAACGAAATAATGGAGCAGATACAATTCAATAGACAAGGTGTTGCCACAACAATCAAGGATTTAGATATTGCTATCAAGTCGTTCGTCTTGTTGGGTTTTGATGCCAATGATTTGAAGAAGCAAAACTTATCTGTTTACATCAACGATTTCGAGAAACGATTCCTAACTGACACTCACAATTTCTATGCTTTGGAATCTGCCCATTACATTAATGCAAATGGTGTTGTCAATTATATAAATAAAGCACTTCAAAGAATTGATGAAGAAATGAAAAACTTAGAAGATTTGAACGATCACACAAGGAAGCCTTTGAACGATGTTCTCAACAACGTTTTGATCCAAGATCACCAAGAAAAGATAAGGAATGAATTACCTAATTTGTTAGATCAAGAGCGTTATGATGACATTAAGAAAGTGAACATACTACTCAAGAGAGTACCTCTAACACTACCACCTTTGTTGGAAGTTTTCCAAAAATATATCGAAAATCAAGGTGCAGAAGAGATTGTACAATTCAAGAAGAAAACAGACGAAGAGTTTAACGTACTTAACGCAAGCTATTTGAGTAGCATAAACGATAGCGCAAATAAATCTTCAAAAGTTAAAGTTAAGAAGCCTATAGGATCGATTGATCCAAACCTTTACATCAAGTCATTGTTGAAAGTATATACGCAATACAAAACAGTTGTCCAAGTTTCATTCGACAATAATGCGGCATTCACTAAAGCATTGGATAGTGCATCCCAAAAGTTCATAAATTACAATATAATTGCCACACCAACCTCCAGATCAAAATCTAAAACTCCCGAATTGTTGGCAAAATACTGTGATGAATACTTGAGAGGGAAGAGTGATGATATGAACATTGATGAAATTATAACCATTTTCAAATTTTTGGAGGATAAGGAAAGTTTTGAAATCTGGTATAGAAGATGTTTATCTAAAAGATTATTATTCAACAATTCGTCGCCTGAAGATGAAGAGAACGAAGAGCTCATAATACAGAGACTGAAAACAGCTAATAGTGTTGAATACACAAACAAAATCACAAACATGTTCAATGATATAAGGGTCTCCAAGAACCTAGGTGTTGCATACAAAGATTTGGTAAGTAAGAAAAGTATAGATTCCAAAGAGTTTGTTAGTGATCTAGAACCAAAGATATTGGACACTGCGTCATGGGGCTCAATTTTCAGAAACAACAATGAGTCTTTCATGTTACCAGCGGAGTTGATTCCAACCGAAGAATTATTTACAAAGCTTTATAAAGAAAGGCACAATGGTAGACAGTTGAATTGGGTTTGGAACAGATCCAAAATTGAAATCAAGGCCAATATTTCGAAACCTGGAAAGCCGCCATATTTATTCACAGTCTCATTATTCCAGTACGCGATACTATCATACTTCCAAGAGGAAGACTCTTTGACTGCGGCTTATCTATTAGAAAAGACTGCGTTACCTGCAGAAGTGTTCAAAAATCATATGATTCCATTTATAAAAAACAAGTTAATCATCCAAAGCCCGAGCGGAGAGAAAAACTTGTTGAAGTCCACTACGGTGTTCACGATTGTTACCGAGTACACGTCCAAAAAGTTGAAGGTCAATTTTTCGGCGGTCAAGCAGGTCGATGCCCGTACCGAAGATAAAGAGACCAATGAGGAGATTGAGAGACGTAAGCACGAATTGTTGAAGGCGGGGATTGTCAGAATCATGAAGGCCAGAAAGCACCTGAAGCACGAGAACTTGATAACCGAGGTATATCAAATAATCGACAGGTTCAAGCCAACAGTAAGTGAGGTCAAGAAGGCCATCGAGGTTTTGTTGGATGAGCAGTACCTGGCCAGAGATGATGATGGCACAGGGTACAATTATCTATCGTAGTACTTCATCTCCTGTAATCTTTTATATAACTTTACTTCTGCAGCACTTATACAGTATTCCGCCATCAATTTGGGGTTCTAGAAGGGATAAGAAAGCATGAATAGGCACGACAAGCAATTTGTTGCACATGCAATGAAGTTTTTATGTCGAACTTAAAAATCAAAGCTTGGGATCGTCTTTCTCCGATATCTATATAGATGTTTCTGATGTTTTATGTGTGTCTGAATATTGTTGAATATCGTATTTCTTTCATTCAAAGAAAGTTGAAAGAAGTGGATTTTAACCTTTTTGAAACTATTTGATGAACAGAATTTATGTCAAAATATTTTAACTGATTACAATTTCTGTTTTTCCCACATGGAAACAAAACTCTTACCCCTTCCTCAGACTAGCCAAGTTGCTTTGTCTGTAAATCTGCCTCTATTTCAACTCTTCCTCTCCTAATATGCAACCCTAGGATAGCTCCCGGTGTCTAAAGAAGGAAATGACTTCAGAACTGTCGCAGCACGACTGCCATCCTGTTGCGCTCTCTTTCTTGGAATTTCGCCCCGTTTTGACCTCCCATAGCTTACCCACCGCGGAATTGCCATTCGCCGCCTGGGTGAGTCTTCCGTGAAATGAATGACTGAAAATTCTGATAAGTGCAGTACTGTTTTGCAGACAGAACCGAACTTGTTGCTTTCTTTTCTTCTTTTCTTCTATACACAGACTGCAACACCTCATACCGGAGCTATACACTGCGAGATCAAAAGCACACAATGTCCGACATGAAAGAATACCAGAAAGTCTCCGAGGAGCAACACAAAAAGGTTCAAGTCAATCCTTACGGACCAAATCCCAGCGATTACTTATCAAATGTTCGTTCATTCCAGCTTATCGAGTCCACTTTGAGAGAGGGTGAGCAATTTGCAAACGCCTTTTTCACGACCGAAAAGAAAATCGAAATCGCCAAGGCCTTGGACGATTTTGGGGTTGACTACATTGAACTTACTTCGCCTGTTGCATCCGAGCAATCGAAGGCCGATTGTGAAGCAATCTGCAAGTTGGGCTTGAAGGCAAAGATCTTAACACACATACGGTGTCATATGGATGACGCACGGGTGGCTGTTGAAACCGGTGTCGACGGTGTCGACGTGGTGATTGGCACTTCGCAGTTCTTGAGACAGTTCTCCCATGGTAAGGACATGTCGTACATCACCAAGAGTGCGATCGAAGTCATTGAGTTTGTCAAGAGCAAGGGTATCGAGATCAGGTTTTCCAGTGAGGACTCTTTCAGATCCGACATTGTCGACCTCTTGAACATCTACAAAACCGTCGACAAGATCGGTGTCAACAGAGTAGGTATTGCCGACACTGTTGGATGTGCCAACCCAAGACAAGTCTACGAGTTGGTGAAAACGTTGAAATCTGTTGTCTCCTGTGACATTGAGTGCCATTTTCACAACGATACCGGTTGTGCCATTGCCAACTCGTACACTGCTCTTGAGGCAGGTGCCAAGTTGATCGACGTGTCCGTCTTGGGTCTCGGTGAAAGAAACGGTATAACTCCGCTCGGTGGATTGATGGCCAGAATGATTGCAGCCGACAGAGAGTACGTCATGGGCAAGTACAAGCTACACAAGTTAAGAGACTTGGAGAACCTGGTTGCCGACGCCGTCCAGGTGAACATTCCTTTCAACAACCCAATCACAGGTTTCTGTGCCTTCACCCACAAGGCCGGTATTCACGCCAAGGCCATTTTGGCCAACCCATCCACATACGAGATCTTGAGCCCTGCGGATTTCGGTTTGACTAGATACATCCACTTTGCTAACAGATTGACCGGTTGGAACGCCATCAAGTCCAGAGTCGAACAGTTGAACTTGAACTTGACGGATGACCAAGTCAAGGAGGTCACCAACAAGATCAAGAAGCTCGGCGATATTAGACCATTGAACATCGACGATGTCGACTCTATCATCAAGGACTATCACGCCGATGTCTCGACCCCAAAGATGGGTGCTGCCGACGGCCCAGCCATTGTCGACGAAGACCAGGCTTCTTTGGACAACGTCAAAAGACCACGTTTGAACTGATTGCTACTCTCCACTTTCCTCCCCTCCCCCATCCACAAGTACATTAATTACTCTTCTGTCTTCTTCCTTTGCAGCGAGTTTGATATATCAAATCTTAATAAATAAATAATCATCGTTAAAAATTCTGCTATTTAGACCATACATACGGGTAGTAGTAGTAGTTGTGAAATAGTAGTACACATATATATAGAGATACTGGTGGAAGGAGGAAGAACCACACTGGTGTCCCTCCCTCCTCCTGCAGAACGTAATCAATTAGCGCCAATGCAGCCTGGAATTGTATAGTATTGTATTCGTAGATCAGGAAAAAATAAGAAGGAATGGGAGTCGTAAATCAGACAGAACCCATCATGCTTAGTTCTTGATGGTCTTTTCCAGTTCCTCCAATTGAGTCTTTTGCTTGGCCAATTGTTCCTTCAAAGCGGCAATTTGCTCAGCTTGGTGCTTCTTGATGTAGAAGTCTTCTTGTGCCTTCTCTCTCTTGGTGAAGGAGTCGGAGGAGCCGTCGGATCTGGTGGAACCGGTGGCACCTTCAGAGTATGCTCTGACGGAGATAATTCTTCTTGGGACAGCAGTCAATGCTCTTCTGGCAAACATTTTTAGTACTTGGTTTTTGTTTTGTTCGTTGATACACAACTCTTCTCTCTCTTCCGGCGCCCTTGCCCTTCCGACTCCTCTGCCCTTCCCCATCCTCTTAACTTCCGTCTGTCCCCTCGCCGCCCTCGTTCCCTCTCCCCTCTGCCTCTGCCTGCTCACCCCACGGCCGGCCAATGGAAGGTCTGAGCCGATCGTCAAACGGCACGT
The DNA here is from genome assembly GCA_025531575.1 of Pichia sp. PH4023. Lineage (NCBI taxonomy): Eukaryota > Fungi > Ascomycota > Pichiomycetes > Pichiales > Pichiaceae > Pichia > Pichia sp. PH4023. The sequence continues at coordinate 96,483 of JAMGYR010000036.1, forward strand.
GCGCCGGCTGGCAGACGGGTCGATCGGCGCATACGCCACAGTTTTTGGGTGGACACGGGTAACATGAATGTGCTATTGCACCCATTGAGGAGGACGAAAGTGGATAAAACAGCAGGGAAAAAGGAGTATAGACACGTCTGGAGAGGAAGACAGAGGTAGAATGGAGGACGTGAAGCTGGAAGCACACTCCGGGCCAATTTACACGGCGAAATTCAATGAGGATGGCTCTTTCATAGCGTCGGGAGGAACAGACTGCACTGTCAAGCTCTGGAATCTGGAGCAGCTGGACACAGAAGCCGTCGATGATGACGAGGAAAAGACAGAGGCCGTGAGTGGTGGAGGCGTTTACGAGGAACATGTTTGTGACTCAGCGTTGACTTGGATACAGTGGTCGAAATTGGAAGATTCACACTTATTCATATCTTCTGCAGATCACACTGCGACCATTTTCGATCTCAATAAAAACGCCAAGATCAAGACCTTCCACCACCCGGCCTGCGTGAATCAGTTGGCATTATCAATGAGAGATACCTTGCTGACGTGCTGCGACGACGGAAAAGTGAGGCTGTGGGACAAGCGTTCGAAGTACTGCACGGCAGAACTAGACTCGCCTGTTGCAAATCTGCCAATACTCACCTGCTGCATAGACGGAGAGGCAGACCGGTTCTACTTTGCCGGGATAGACCCGACAGTGTACTGCTTCGATACCAGAAAACTGACGCAGTCGTGGTCGGAATGTAAGTCCCACACAAATAACGTCACCTCTCTTTCCCTTTCTCCAGATGAGTCGTACCTTCTCAGCAAATCGATCGATGGCACAGTGAAGTACTACGACGCAAGGATACTTTTGGATCCAGGAAAATCGGCGGCTCGAAGTAGAGCGAAACCATATGTCTTTGATGGACCGACCTCCTCCGAAGATGACTGGTTGGTAAGATCCATTTTTATACCCGACCCATCGAGCGAGTTGAACGAGCTGCTGAACGTCATCTCAGGATCAAACGACGGGTTCACATACGTGTGGGAATTCGCAAGCAGGAAGCTCATAAACAGGCTAGATGGCCACCAGACAACAGTTCTAGATGTTGATTATTCAGAAATAAACAACCAATTACTATCAGCTTCCGCTGACGGCTCTATAATAATTAGAAACTTGTAATCTCTTTGTACTATTATCATCCAATTAAAATTTTTACTACCCAATCTATACTATGAATCTCACTTTCCCTTTCCTTTTACTACGTAATTTGTCCAACAAAACCGATGTATGGCTTCTCTCACTTATATTACCTCCTGCTGCCCTGCCTTCAGCGTCAGCTATGCTGACCTCGTTTTCCAGGTCTTCAATATCATCAAATCGGCGTTTGATCCCCTGCTTCTCACTCATCGACAACTTGTTCAAATTTTGCTTTGTGAACAGAGGCAAACTCCATTTTCTGCTCATTGTGCCAGGAAGATACTCACTTGTTGCATATTTCAATTCAATACCGTAATCAGTTTGTGAATTTTCTGGTGGACTAGCAAGATCACCGATGATACCGGTGGACACAGTAAGCTTAGCATACTCATCATCAAACTTACCGTCCGCATACATCTTGAGAAATGGGAACCGCATAATGTAGTCCTTAATTCTGCTGTGGTCAATCAACTCTACACTACTAGAGTCCTTAACATCGCCCCGCATTCTATACATCTCTTCTTCCAATGTGTTTTCTAGAATCAGTGTTTCAACGAAAACTTCATTCACTTGTCCAATTCTATGCGCTCTTTTAATGGCTTGAGCTTCAATAGATTGGTTCCAAACAGGATTGATAAAAAAGACATGTGTTGCTGCAATTATTGTTAGCCCATGAGACGCCAGTTTCAAATCCATAATTAATGCAATACCTTCTCCTTCATTATTTCCCGGATCCCATCTATCAAACTGAGCTAAATTGTTTGACCGATCGCTTATCTTAATATACGAAGAGTACATCAAATAATTCATACCCAACAAATCTAAAAATTCAGTAAGGTAGTATGCCGAATTTTCAAATTCATAAAATACTATGCTTTTAACACCCCGAATTTGATTTTCCAATAACCGCATGGCCAGATAATTCAGTTTGGTAGACATAGTGCCCACTATAGTGGCATTTCTCATAGTTGATCCGACGCTGCAATTGTCAGAATTTATCAAAGAACCATTCACTTTAGCCTTGGGGCCAACCTCTATTTCTCCATTCCCCGATAAATCCTTGCTTCCAGATATTGTATCGTGCAAAAGCGCCTCCTCCAGTAAAGGGTTAAAAGTATTTACCCAAGAAGGAAGCTGTGAAATTATTTGTACATCGGACAACTCAAACTCTTTATAATCTTCTTTATTACTCAATTGCCTATTTGTCTTTGCGCTTTTCCCCTTTGTAGTTCCCTTGATGTTCTTCCAGTATCCTGCCCAAAATTCAGAGGATTGCCTTTGAATTTTGGCCTGTAGTTCCTCATTGGTTTTGATAATACGGTTTTTGTAGAAAAATTTCTGCAGAGATATCAGATGAGGGTACCCATAAACTGATATGTCATCACGATATCGTACCAGTGAGTAATCCTCGACTATTGCTTTAGGTAATGATGAAACATAGTAGCCCATTTCATGAACTGTTGTGACCGATCTCCAACGCATGTCGGAAAGAGCAAGCTTGGAGATAAATATTGAATTTTGCAGTAATTTCTTATCCTCTTCAGCATATTTATCCTGATTTTCCCGTAAAGAGTAAACACATATGTTCAATAGATTTTCAACATCGTTTATACTGAAACCAGTCCAGTAGAAGGTTCCCTTTTGAAGATTGGTAACTAGTCTTCTCAAATCACTTTTGTTAGTAGGATCAAACATGAAATCCATTCCTTTACGCTCAGAGGTGACAGCATTAGTAGCTAAAACGGCAATAAAGAGGTTGATCGATAACTTGTCAAAATGTGAAGGATCCAAGAAAATAGGTTTGTGATGTAAGGCTGGTAACTTTATATCACTTTCAACATCTGATATCGCATGTTTGACAATCAATTGCTCTAGAAAGTTGGCAATCTGCAAATCGATACTAAACTCATCTCTCTCGAACGGTTTCACGATGGAATCCGACCATAGCTTCCCATTTGAGCTCCATGGTTTGATTTTAAAAAATCTGGACACCATCGATCCGACCTTTATCAAATCCTGTTTTGGATCAAACTGCTTCTGGACGGAGTACTCTTGAGAGTCATCTTCCATGTGCAAATTTGTTAAACCAGATGTCGGAGTACCAGTAATTGCCCACATTCTTTCGTACATCAAATCTTTGGTCAATATGACAGCTCTTGAAGTTTTCGAGCTCATAGAGTGTCCTTCATCAATGATCAGACGTTTCCAGTAGATATTTCTCAAAATCGAATTTGTGGATTCAAACTGTTTAGAAAAAACGCTATTGGAAATCAGAATGATATCATTACTTAGAAGTTCACTTATGTTGGCAACCTGCAAGACACTACTTTGTTTCAAATTAGAAATTTCCAGAATACTTAGAAAGTTCTTCTCGACATGCTTGAATATTTCAACTCTCCACTGATGAAACAAATTATCTGGCAAGACAATCAAAGTGGTAGCAGATAGATAAAGTTTTTTATAGTTAGAAGAAGCTCTACTCTTTTCAGCATGACTTGATGATCTAGTCTTTCTTGAGCCTGTCCTACTCTCTACTTTTTCAAAATATCCGATAGTTGATTCTAGCCTTTTAGTTATGTTTGACGGGAAATCGTCGTAATATTCTTTCCAAGGTATAGAGTTTTGAGCCACAAATTTAATACAAATGTCAAATAAGCTGCGAACTCCTTCGAGATTATTAGGATTGTTATTAGTAGTGTGAGGCTTACTACCTCGGTAAGTATCTGGAATTTCTGAGATCTGGAACTTTGATATGCATATTAAAGCCAAACAAATGCATGTTTTTCCCAATCCCATATTCTCAGCCAATATACCTCCCTTAGGAGTCAAGTAAAAAGGTGGATCCAAGGTCGGAAGGAGATGACTTATATCGTAGAATACTTTACCCTTGATTGGACCTTTATTGATTTCAATAATATTCGGCATTAGCTTGGGTGTTTGGAATGTTTCTCGTTGAAGCATTTTCATAACAGACCTTTTCTGAAAATTATAAAGCTGACTTTTGAATCCATCAATTTCATCATTTTCAATCTTATCATAAATGTGACGCTGATCCTCATCTTGAGAGTATTGATCCATGTCAATCGCGGGGGATTGAATATTCGAATAAACCTCGTTAAGCCTGCTCAAATAGGACTGATGTAATGCAGAACTGGTGGACTCAAATCTCTTGATTTCAAGTGATTTCCCATCTACCATCCTTTCCAAATGAAAATTCAAGATCTCGGAAGAAACCCTTTTCAAGTCACCCAAGTTTGAATTACTTCTAAGTATCCCCCTTATTAGTGCAATTTTGTGGGTTTTGATGTAGCTTAACAAGTCTTCCTCCGTATTCAAGTTGAACGCCTTATAGCTGAAATCAGCTAACGTTAGGAGATTTTCTAGTATCAATAAACACCTTTTCTCTAGCCAACTAACGGGCCGTTTGAACCTGAAAAAATGTTCCCGGTAATAACCAATGAGCTCAGAGTAAATAGAGGAGAGAGGAAATAAGTAGGCTCGGACAACAAGTATCTGCGGACACCTATCAAAGACCTTATACGTTAACCGGCAATACGCTTTTCTGACTAGCAACCTTAAACCTCTGAGTATTGGAGACAAACCATCTATTTCTTTATATGGAAAATCCAACCATTGCCAGCCATTTCCATCCGGAGAAGACATACCAGGGGAGGGAAATAGAGGCCATTGAGTGATAAAAAATGTGGCATACGGAATGAAGTTCTCCAAGTTGTTGGTGATTTCAACAACTTGCTTGAGTTTGGGGTCTACTGATGACATCTCCGATTACCCTTATTTCTGAAAGTCACGTTTTCTTCGTAGATACCAGACTTAGCCTAATATAGTCATGTTGAGCTGACCGTCTGTAGCTCAATCTTCTTGTTGTCGGCCCAAATGCCCTAGCAGAAGGGTTAGATCACTTAAGTGGGTTTGTCTCTCCTTTATCATGCCTCCTCTCAACTGATTTCATGCGCAACGCCGGACAAATTGGGGTTTCGCTCCGTCGGTGAGAAAGAATTTGTAGTGAGAAAAAGAGGTAGTGAAGAGGTAGGTTTATGAGAGCTGTCGGCTACCTAAACCCAGTAACAAGCTTGCCCATTCCCTTAGCCGTTAGCAGATACGCAACAACCATGTCCACGGTCGTCAAAGGTGCTGTTAAACAGCTCGTTGCTCCTTCGAAACAGAAGTTGTTCCAACTCGAACAGATCCAATGTCAGGTGTTTAGAACCACATTCAACCCTACAAAGATGAAGACTGGTGCCAAGATATTGACTGCCCCATTGAAAGGTCAAACTCTATCCAAATATTATGGACCTTCTGACTTCCCATCTATTGCGAAAGTTGCTAGATCTTTGAGCACGCCAGGTTTCAGAGTTATCAACGAACCAGAAGCCTACAGAATGGAGAGAGTGGAAGATCTTAAGAGAAGGGGTAAGGGTTCTCCAAAGAAGATCAGAGAAGCTGCAAGCAAAAAGAAGAAGAAATGATCCATTTGTTCAAAAAGAATGCTAACTACATCCATGTATATACTCGAAATAGTTTTCAAATGTATAATAAACTACTATCTCATGATTATTACTCTATAATATACAAATACAACACATACATACACACATATTAAAACATTCTTTTATAGTCGTAATCTTTAATGGTTTCACCAAAAAGGATAATCTTAGTCAGATTTACTAACGAAACACGTTTCCAATTTGCCACCACATCAGACATTCGATACTTTTCATGTCCAGAATTGCTGTCATTCAAGTAGTTATTGGAAGTAGCGGTTTTCAGGTTGTACGATTTGACTTGCTCGAAAATCGTTTGATGGTTTAAATTGAAAAGATTGAAGTTAAGCATCGAATTCATGTGGCTCCTGTAGATCTGTTTTATGGTCAAAGATCTTGATTTTAGGTGGAAACCGTCATTCTGCACATCTAGAAGGAGGCCTGCAGGTAACCTCTCTTGGTTTTTCAGTTTCAAAAGCAACACTACTATAGGAATGTGGTTCAAGGAGATGAGCAAAAACTTAAGGGTCGAAGAAATGGAAAGAATGGTTAATCTTGCCAGAACAAACGTTAGGTAGAAAATAAAGACGGTTGGCAGTAAATATATCAATATTGTGAAAATGATTATTCCAAGCATAAGCTGATCAAATTCATAGTCATTCGAATCCACTCTGTTTCTCAATATGTTGTACTTTTTGCCGTAAAACAACCTGAATAAAGATCTTACAATATTCAATTGCCAGTTATAGAGCCTTGTGCAAGCAACGTAAAACCCATAGATATTTAAGAACAAAATGTTAGTCAAATCCAGCGACATTGATAAGAATAATGAGAGTCCACAATACCTTGTTAAAATTTCTACTATTCGTAGCAGTTCACTGATGTTTGATTGAATCCATCTCAATGTAGTACTTTGCCAAAGATCTAAGACCCAAAAAATCAACTGCCCTAGAAAAGAGGCAAGTTCATTGTTCAATTTGAAACCTGCTGGAGAATTCATCAACCAACTTATCGTGTTACTAATTAGAGCTTCATAATGTGGTATAGTACTCTGAAATGCACTTACAATGAGATTATGATTCGCTTTCAAAATATTGGAAAAGATGACACCCAGGAAAAGATCATTGATAATTAGCCACACTGTGTTGTAAAACTTAATGTATTCACTAGGGGAAAATCTGGTCCCTTTCAATATTGAGGCTTCACCTTCTATTTTTGAAAATTTCAATTTGTTGAACTGAAGAGGCAAGTTGTAAAACTGTCTAATTCTGAAATTTAGCTGATGAAATGAGTAGGAAATTAAAACAAAAGAGATGCTAATAGGATATCGTTCGTCATTAGGTACTTTGTATTTTAACTTGAAGAATGGGTATGTCAATAAATTACTGATCAAGTAACACGTCTTCTGTAGTAAGAGGTTATAGAGGAAAGAAATTATGGTAAACACCAGTTCCAAAGATGCCTTTAAGTCACTGCGCATCTTTGGGAATACCGATGTGTTGATTTCAGGGTTGATTTTCGATCTGATAAAGTTTGTTAAGTTGATCATACGTAACACTTCTCTCATTTCATTCTTGTTTCCATTTGCTTTACCTCTATCCATCCAATGGTAATTCATCTTTTTATTATACTTATCAGTGGTAAGGTTTTGGAAGACCATGCTTCTAGCCTGATCGTTATTATTCCAGAATATATTGATTGTGATGGGGTCTAAAGAGTAATATTCTAACTTCCAAGACTTTGGGGGTTTGAAATATATCAAGACTTCGTTGGAAGATACAAGAAGCTTATTCTGCACAAAATCATACCGCAACATTTTGCTGTTTAGCTTTTTTGATTTAAAATTGATTGTTCCAATGATCTCGAGCTTCTTCAAAATAGTCCTTTCTACTTTGCCGTTTAACTCTTTAAACTCATCCCTTTTTATTACGTCAACTATGACCATCTTGAAACGGTTTATTATGTACCCAAGTATGACATATTTTTCTTCACTATCTTCCAGACGGATATCATTCGGCCAAAACAGTGACACAGTATCTTGAGGTTCGAAATCTCTATCAGAAGGCATCATCTATTGATCGTGATCACAACTTATTGAATTTCGTCTATTGAAAAGGACAATTGAGGATTGTAAGATGTCAATGTCTAGCCTTTGGACAAATAAGTGGTTAACCAGTCGATATAATTCGGTATAAGCTGACGTTAGAGAAACAGTAACAAGGAAAAAACGAAACAATAATGAATTGCTTATAAACTGTTGAGCTGCGGGGGCGTAGTAGAGTGATAACCCGATCAATGACTGAAACAACAACCGAAGAACAAGTTCGAGTCCGTATCCGGTTTCCATTAATGGAGTTTGATCTTGACTGATAGAATAGGCGAAGGGAAACTTCAAAATAATCATGCACTTCATGATAGAGAGGGTATTCCAGGAAATGGATTTGATGTTAAGCGAAAATCCCCATGAGGAAACTCATCTTTTTTCGATAGCTCACTTCTCGATTGACGAAAAGCAGAGATGGATAATATATTAGAGAACATAGAAAGATGATTTGATTATTTATATTTTATATTTTATAAAGATATAATACTGAGATTAGATACTATACTATATTAAAACTTGTAAACTACACAATTACCAAGCAGAAGCAGCAACATCACCTGCACCTTCAGCAGCCCAGTCCTTAGTGTCGGCACCTTCAGCGGCCCAGTCTTGAGCATCACCTTCAGCAGCCCATTCTTCTTTTGGTTCAGTAGCTTCAGCGTCTTCTTCAGCTGCTTCTTCGTCGTTTTCTTCAGCACCCTCAACAACTGGCTCCTCTGGGTCTCTGTAGAAGTATAAGTCTGGCATGATGGACCATGGTTCAGTTCTGTTTGGAAGAGTACCTCTGAGTCTCAAGACTTCTCTGGCCAACAACCACCAGATTAAACCGATAGAGTGCTTACCCTTGTTGTTACATGGGATAGCAACATCGACGAATTCAGCTGGAGAATCAACATCGGATAAAGCGATAACTGGAATGTTAACATATGATGATTCCTTGATAGATTGAGCATCGGTTCTTGGGTCAGTAACGATAATTAATCTTGGTTCCTTGAAGGATTTGGTGATATAGTTAGTGAAAGAACCTGGGGTGAATCTACCTGCAATAGCGGTTGCACCGGTGTGAGAAGCGAATTTCAAGACAGCTCTTTGACCTAAAGTTCTGGAGGAGATAGCAACAACATCAGCTGGGTTTGGAACGGCAGCAATGATTCTAGCAGCTAAGACGATCTTTTCCCAGGTCTTGTTGACGTTGATGACGTTGACACCATCCACTCTGGTTTTGTAAACGTAACCAGTTTGGTGAACCTGTAAAAATGAAAAAGGAAGACAATATGTTAGTACATGCCGATTAGAGGTAGTTGTGTCACTGGAAAAGAAGAGGTACTTTCATTGAATTTTTATCATCTAGTTCCAAATCTGCAATTTCAATACATTTTGAACCAGTGTTTCACCCATTTACTAAGCCACACGGGTGAGCACTAGCAATACGCTAAACCCCTTCAGTATAAAGTAATGCCCCACAGCTTCAATCTATTTCTCTTTGAATTTGTCGGTGCAAAGTAAAAATCCATGTTTTCACCGCTTGGAAATCTGATGAGATGTTGAGTGCATCGTAAATCATGCTTTCGTTCGAAAGATTTCAATATCTTTGGCTCCACTGAGTCTTACATTTATTTCACTTCTTGGGTTTCAAAATCAGCCTTCATTTGTGGTTTGCATACTTTCTTTGAAGTGAAATGGAGGAGTTTGAGAACATGGTTTGAATGGATACTTTTCTTGAAATCATTTGCTTTGGTAATCGTCTTGTTTCGTTCCCTCTTCTTGTCCTAAATGAGTTTTTCCGGTGGTGATATACATACGTTTGCGTTCTTTGAACCAAGATGTGCGTTAGCAGCAATCAAGAGTTGTAAATCTTCTTGAGTTAATGAAAAGTCGGCCATTGTTATGAAACGATCTGCTTGGTCTTAGGTTTGAAGAAAATAAACAGTGAAAGTCTCTCAAAATGAAGGTAAAGTTGAAGTCCAAATCGAAATTTCTCAAGGAGACTTGAAATTCAAACACTAATTTTCCTGTATACTGAGGTCTCACTGTAGTCTGTAAGCTGTGAGGATTGTGAAAAAAAAGGAAACTCCCCCACTCCATAGAAGCGCTGATACTGCTAATCCGACTCCACAGTGAGCAGGCGAGAGAAAGCGTAAAAAGATAAATTTGCAAGAGCGGTGCGCGGGGTACTAAAAAAAGAGCGAGCGAGCGCACAGAAAAGGGTTTGTTCTATACACGCGCAGACCTGTCAGTAGGCACGTGAAACACACGTGATAATATTTTCTTCTCTGCTTACGTTACGTGTTTTCAGCCTTACAACGGCGTCGATGGGCGCTCCCGCTATTTTCCCATTTAGGAAATACGGTAGATCACCGGCAGTTCTACACTAGTGCCCCATCCCCACCTACCATCCACCCTCACCTATCAATGCTCCAAGTCTAATTACCAAATGTACACCCGCTTTGACTTCCCACTCCTTACACGTCCAGAAACATTAGAGAATTCGAGACCGACAACTAGACGCTAAGCGATCCCACGATAAGAACACCGCCTATGGGGGAATTAGAATTTTCTGTTGGCGTAGGAATCTTGAAGACTGCGACCGCTGGTATCTTATAGTTATCAGCACCTTCTACACCACTCCCCACCGTCAAGAACTCTTTCTCTCTGGTCATGCTGTCGTTACATGCTGCGGCGATATCGGGAATTTTGCCGGCCCAAGAGCAGAATGATCGAAAGGCGAAAAATGCCCAAAATGCGAAATTGCCCAAAATGCGGGAAATGCAAGGAGACTCGGCAGGCTTCGAGAAAGCTGACGTTTTCCCTTCCGGATATGGCCTCCGGGCAGGGGAAGTGGTTGTGATCGGTCGGATGTGATTCCAGGAGCCCTGCTAGTGATGAAAGCCGGACCGGCTCAGTTCTCTTCATACACCTAGATACACCTGCGGAGATACTTGGCCCAGACAAAGTCGCCGTTTCCCCTTTGAATCCAGATCAGCTCTGTTTTCCGCAAGTGAATAAGCTGTTTTGGTGTTTATCCGGTCTAGCATACACACACGCCGAGATCAGTGTATATAAGGAGTTGTTCACCTATCTTCTTCCCGCCTCCCTTATCAAAGGATACTTCCGCAGCAGCGGCAACGGATTCTCATGTTCAACACTCACAGATTAATATAGCAACGCAACATGAGTAGCCTCGAGGAGATGTACGACATCACCACCACAGTATTCACTGGCACCACGTCCTCTGTGTCTACCATCTCTACCACATCAACTACCAGCCGATTCCAGCTGCTACCGCAGCACCCCAATTCAGACTCCTCATGGAAAACATCAAGGAAGAAGGTCACCTTGTTTTACGGCTATCTCACCTTCGTAATAACGATCCTTTTTATCATAATACTTCCATGCTGGAACAGGATATCGAACTACCTCTACTACAAATTCCTACAAATCAGCAGATGGCTGAGACTAAATCCTAAAGTGGCAGTCTTGCACGTCAACCCGATGTCTGCCCAGATGATCATTTTCTGGTCGGTCATTTTATCTGTCCTTTCTTTATGCCAGTCGAACATGGATCTACGTTTCATAGCTGCCAGATTGGGAAGAGTGCCCGTGTATTGTCTACCAACGGTTCTTTTCTTAACATTAAGGCCATCCCCATTAAGCGATGTTTTATACTTGCAACTATTGCCAATCCATAAATGGCTCTCAAGAATAGTCATTTTACAAAGTTTGCTACATACATTGTCATACATTTACCTAATGAGCAGAAACGGCTCTCTTGGGAAACTCAATCGTTTTGATAACCAGAATGGAGTCTACGCAATGCTGGCTTTTATGGTGATTCTGATCACCTCATTACCTTTCTTCAGAAGATCATACTACAAATTCTTCTTCATAAACCATTACATCTGTACGTGGGTTGCTACGATAACACTATACCTGCACGTGAGACCAGGAATACCCTATTTAACTGCTTTGAATTGCTTCATTTTGATTTATCAAATTTATTACAAGTTCAAGATGACCAAGATCACAACCGTCTCAATAATGAAGATCTCAGATTTGATGGTTGTAGCAGACTTTCCAAATGATGCACTTTCCGCAAAACATAACTTACCTGGATGTCACATCAGATTGATAGATTTCAATGAGTCTCATTCTAAACTTTGGAACTATCTGAAAATGATATTTGTTCCTATTCAACATCCCTATACAGTTGCTTCTTTAGCCGTTGATAAATCTCAAAAATTAATAATTAGAATAGGTAACTACAAACTGAAGGATAACCACAAGTATTTCATAACCGGTGCTTACTTACCCCATTTGTCTTTCATTCAAAAGCTGTCAACGGCTAATTCCAGCATGTCTAATCCTTTTTCCATGATTCATAATCCCAGCACGAGCAGTATGAACTCTTTATTGGTTTCGACAAAAGTTAAAAAATGTTTGATTGTAGTAGGTGGATCTGCGATTAGTTTTGCATTACCAATTTTAAGAGTGTTGAACTATAATGGTTCAATGGTGAAAATCATCTGGGTTATTAGAGATCATGAAGATTTAAAAGTGTTGGATTATTTCAAAAATTACTTGATCAATGATGATTGTATAGATATCTTTATCACTGGTTCATATACAATGCACGAAAAGGAAAATTTCAAAGAGGCATTGTCAGAATTACATAAGAAGAAGCAGGAACTTGAGTTACTCCAAGAGACAGAAATATTGAGTGGAGGGTACTCTTATTATAATAATAATGAAGATAGAAGTAACAGTGAAAGCGATAATCAGAAAATCCCTATTAAAGATGTTGTCTCTTTATCTTCATCCAACAAATCCCTAGATTTAAAATCGAACCTTGATAGTGACATGGAGACATCACCGTTGATAGATAACAACTCCAAAAAACCATCTTATGGCGCTTCAACATTGCATCCAGAATTCGACAAATTCCACAGGAAAAGTTATATCGACTTTAAAAATCACAATCAAAAAACTTCAACCTCTTATAATGATGAAACAATCGATATTGAGCTACACGAAGCTGATCGTTACAACAAAACCATGCCTGTTCTGCGTCGGAATACAGTTCTGACCCCATCGGCAGGTATGGGATTCAGTGATCATGGGAACCAATTCAACATAGATAGTTCGAACTCACTGCCAAGTTTGAATCATCCCAGATTTAATACCATAACCAATACTATTGCAAGTACTTTAACGGCGAATAACCACAGCAGCAACAATAGCAATAGCAACAGTAATAATATTAATAACAGCAGCATCCGGGCGAACATTGCGAAAGTTACATCTCCAGACCCAGTAGTCAAAGGAGCATCAACAAAAGATAAGGCAAGAGAATCTACATTAAATACGGTGATACCGTCATCTTTTACGTCACCTGTCAATCACAAAATATTACCGGGATCAGCTTCAATTTCTACAGCTTCGGCACTCTATGACGACCTTGAAGACTATTGGGTCTTAAAGAGCTCCTATTCTCACATAGAATTTGGTAGGCCAAAATTAGGACTACATTACTACAGTTGGTGCATAGGCTCGTCATGTATCGGTCCGTTAGTGAGTTTACAAAGTGGGCAATCGATTTGTTATAACATCAGGGAAGATCCATCATCTGTATATAATGATCAGCTAAACGAGTTATATTCAAATGATACGTTCCTTGCCAACAGAAAAGCTCGTTTTAAAGACAGAAATGGCAAACCAGATGATTCTATTTGGATCATTGGCGCTGGACCTAGTGGTTTGGTTGACAATGTTAGATTATGGGCAAATGATTGTGGTTTCAGTTTCCATGAGGAGAGTTTTATTGTGTAGATACACCATATGCTGCTAATTTGCTCTTTCTTCCGCATGCGCGGAGCTTTTGTCCCCAATGGCGAAGGGGATAATGTCGTTATAAGAAGTTGAAAAGGGGAGCAGGATGTGGAAATGACATGAAAATGTCTGTGCATATTGTCTTTTGTAGTTTATTTATCTTGCTTCCATAAGGTGTCTTGGTAGAACTAAATAATTCTACTAGACAATTATTTGCTACATTCAAAGTTAGAAAGCTGACTTTACTTTAATAGATCACTTAATCCGACTATTGCTTTTGTAACTATTTACTCCCCGTTCGTTCATGAATAATGTGTAAAACTGATGATTCTGAAGACCTAGCTCAACATGCACTAAACTTTAAGAAGAAGAAGAAAAGCCAAGGCAAGCACCATAGGAAAGATAAGGAGAGAAGTGGAGACAACACAGGGAAATTTAGAGCCAAAAAGAGTGTTCTCCGTTCGGAAACCTTACTTTCGAATAATACATACAATTATGGCACAATTATCGACAGGTTTCTCCCCGTCATGGAAAATTCCCCTGACACAAAATTGTACCACCCACAAGATTTGAAATCAGAAAATATGAACCACAATGGAAGTAACAATCCCATAATTATTACAAATAATGGACTGGAAATAAACACCTGGTTCCGTGGATCACATGTAGATGATAGTAGTGCTGCACCATCTAACAATACAAACAATGCAGTGCAAATCAACTTTGCAGGTGACAATTCAAGCAATGATGGCGCAAGTAATGGTATCGATAATCCTCTACCCGATTTGGATACTGCAAGAAATCAAACAAACGTTACAAACGCAAACTTTTCAACCCTTTCAGGAGCACAGCCACTGACATACGAGAAAAATGTTGCGATTGCTCTAGGCTTTAAAACATCTCGTATCTTGACATTCAAACCCTTGAAAAGTCCGAAGAAAACAAAAAATTTGCATGATGATGTAGATTCAATTCAGAATGATATATATATCAACCACAGTTTACAGTATGATTCGGTAGATGAAAGAAACATAAACGGCACGAATAGAAATTCAAGCAATGCAGAAAGCTATGTTCCAGAGATTCCCTTCAAAGTTCTTGATGCACCAGGATTAAGAAACGATTACTATTCTAACCTTGTGTGTTGGGCCAATAAGTCGGATACAATTGCTGCAGGATTAGGATCTATTGTGTATTGCTGGAGTGAAACCTTGGGGACAATACCATTACAAACTTTCGGAAATGATTTGATATCGGCTTTATCATATAGCTCGGACGATTTCCTAGTTGTCGGTACTAAAGAGTCAAAAATTTACCTTTATAAGCCAAAATCAATTTATGTCATTGCATCATATTCCTTGAAAAATCACTCCAGTATATGTTCGATCAAATGGATTCCTGAATCACATTACTTTTTTGTAGGAAACGATATTGGCGAAGTAACATTGTTTGAAGTCATTCAGAAGGAAGAAGTAAAGAAGACTCATAAAAACAATCCAACTAGAACACAAACTGAAACAAAAGCTGTGATCAGTTATAGCATAAAACAGAAGGTGACATTTAAATGTGACCAGCAGCAAATTTGTGGTATTGATGTCAATCACTTGGGAAAACAATTGGCAATTGGCGCCAATAATAACAGCAGCAGTATCTGGGATATATCAGACTTGTGTAAACCAAAGAAGTTATTTCACTTGAAGCATGAAGCTGCGGTAAAAGCAGTTGCCTTTTGTCCGTGGATGCCAAACCTATTAGCAACTGGTGGAGGAAGCCGTGACAAAAATATAAGATTTTGGCATTCAAAGTCAGGTACTTTGATTAGCAAGCATAAAACAAAAGGCCAGATTACTGCAGTTGTATGGTCTAGATCGAAAAAAGAAATATTGGTCACTTTTGGTTTTGGTGACTGTACTGATAAAAACAGTATACTCGCAGTATACTCCTACCCGACTATGAAGTTAAAGGTAAAGGTAAATGCACCATCAGATATGAGGATCTTGACAGCTGACCTATCAAATGACTTCAGTTCTATTTGCACATCAATCAGTGATCAATCTGTCAGAATTTACAACGTATGGAACTCTAAGTTTGATTTGAAATCGGGTATATATGATAATGGTATATATGGAAGCGAGATTATTGATACAGAAGAAGGTGTCGATAAAGCAATAGACATTATAAGATGAGTTGTTGTTCAGGGAGAAAAGTGGAATGGAAGTTATGAGGGTACGCCGTCGTAGTCGTTTTTAAGTTTTTCGTTAAGTAACTTTCTCCAATACTTTCTATTTTTATGTACAGGTATTCGTTGAAATTGTAGCACAAACAAAAGCAAAAACAACAAAAAAGCCATTACTGTACTAGGTGTTATCATCCTAACAAAAATATGGTTTGATACAACTACTTGATAAGGACAGTTTGAATTGACTCCAACTACCCAACAATTTTCGCTTGATAAAGAGTTCAAATCGATCCATACAGTGTTTTCGTGATAAGGGATGAGTGACATCATATAGTTTTGTTCTAGGGTATTTCTTGGCACGGCTAGTTGGTAGTCTCCATCCAGCGCTTTACATTCAATATCTGCCTTCATGTAGCTCTTTTTTTCCACGGTTATAGCATAATCTGAAGAGTTTTTGATGTTTCTGCAAACAGCAAAAAGTTTACGATCACATGTAGTTGCGATCCATCCAATTTTGGAAATTGCTGCACATCTGTTCACATATTCATCATCAGGATTGTCATCATTTAATTGATTGTTCCCGCTTATTATAGTGCTATTATTGTTATCTGCAGTTATTATCTCCAGACTTTTTTGTAGTGCTGGCAATGTGTAATTCGAAGTCGTGAAAGCTGGAAGGAGGTCTCTATTCGTTAGATTTGAGAATAAATTTTGAATGTTCAACTCATCAAGGTTTGTAACTGTAGGCTGAAATGGAGCCCATGCCCAGGAAGATACTTCTAAGAAAGTTGAAATGTTAGAAATATCTTCCAAGGAGTGGTTAATTATAGGGCTGTAGCCGCATTGTACGCTCTCCCAGTAACTCTGAATGGTGAAAGGTGAGGAGCTTGTGTCATAACTAAAACGCAAAGATGATGAGGAATTTGCAGGTAGAGTAATCTGTTGACATTTCATGTCTTCCACTTCTTGAAGCTCCAGGTTTAAACTTGGATAATCGGGAACAGGCGGATCAGAATCCGAGTTTCCAGACAATGTGAAAAACGTAGTCTTATCTGCTGAAAGATCATAAGTCGAGTTGAGAGGCAGATTGTTTTCAATGATTACGGGGAAGACACGCTGACTCAATTTGAACAACAAGTTATTCATTGTGGGGAGAGCATTCCCATCTATACCTGAAGGTGAAACTATTCTACCTATTCCTGAAAAGGCCGTTGAAAGAGATGTAACATTCGAATTAGTCACATTTGCTTTGAGAGACAGACCTGTACTAAAAGATAAAGAGTTTAGTCTGACCAGCAAAAACATCACATTAATATCTAGGTCGTTGTTGGTAACGCTCAAAAACTGGTCTATTGTAGAAATAAGTGACGTCAAGTTAAAAGTTGAAGTATTGCATTCAGAAATATTATTCGAAGCCATCCCCTTGAGAATCCTACTCTTTGGACATAGCAACCAGTTTCGGTCAACCTCGTCGTAGTACAGGTCCAAAACAAAAGTTTGCACTCCGACGTTCATCAAAGTTCTAAGATACTCGAGCGAGTCAGCAGTATAACCGTATGGTTCGAACACCACTCGGCTCAAATCGACGCCTGGGGTCACAATGTGATCAATGGTGACGTTTGCAGAAACATCTCTTTGAGCTCTGATACCAATAGCCCTGTTCCGTGATAGATTTGGCCACTCACTAGCTTGCGAATACGCTGCCAATATATCCCAAGATTCGACAGCCGTTGCTTTATCTGAGAAGTCAATAGCCTCTGCGACCAAGAAGTGGAAAAAGAGAACAACAAGGACCTTCAGCGTCGATAATAGGGTCATCTGTAGACTTTTCTTCCGCAGCCGGGGTATTGTTTCCGAAGTACGATATATTAATCTAAAAGGAGTGCACAGGCAATATTACGGGGTCTCGGAAATAGTCAAAACAAAAATAAAATATAACCGAGAATTCATGAAACAACGCGGTGGATTTCCCGACGGCGTCTTTGGTGTAGTTGGCCTGCAATGATGGCTTTTTTGGATACGTCTTTATTTCCATCGTTTCCTTCGATTCTACTTTGGCAAAGTAAATAAAAACATCGGGAAAAATAGCTCATCATGACTTTAGCTGAATCGTTATTGGATGTGGTTGTCGCCGGTATAGCAACACTTCCGATCAAACAGTTTGCCGAAGATGTTGCCATGCAGGCCAATTATCAATTCATTGACGAGATCTTTCACTATCCGCAATTGAAGAGGATCATCAGAGGTGATTACACTACATGGGATCCAAAGATCACCACTCCGCCTGGACTTTACTATTTGACTGCGCTATATTCGAAGGTTTTCAACGTGGAATGCACTCTAGAGAATATGAGGTATTTTAACTACCTCGGAGGGGTATTTTTGGTGGCGATGGTTATCTTGATTAGACTCAGATCCAAAGAACCAGGGTTCACGTCTGCTGCACTGTTCTTGAATCCGCTGTTATCGATTTTCTACTCGTTGTTCTACACGGATGTCTGGGCCAGCGCCGTTGTTGTTGCAGCATACGCGGTGGTTGTCTGGAAGCCTTTCAATAACTACTTTTTGACATCTGTTATTTCTGCTTCGATTTCGTTGATCTCCTTGACGTTCAGACAGACAAACATAATCTGGAGCGTTTTCTTGCTGGCTGCGCTAATTGATTCCAAGGCCAAAGATGAGAATTCGTACAAGTACGAGGAAGGAATCGGTGATCTGGTTGCATTCATCAAGACCGGGTTGAAGAACTTTGCCATTAGCGTTCCATACATTGCTGTTGGACTAGCGTTTGGCGGGTTCGTTTACGCCAACGGCGGAATTGCACTCGGCGACAAGGAGAATCACATTCTCTCTCCGCATTTGGCACAACTCTGCTACTGTATGACGTTCATCACTATCTTTACGATGCCGCTATGGATCTCCTATTCTGTCTTTATCGAGTACCTCGAGGACAACTTCTTGAACCTGACCGGGTTGTTCTTCAACGCCGCGTGGCTTCCAATTTTGTTCATCATGATCCAGAGCTTCACCATCATCCACCCCTTCGTCCTCGCCGACAACAGACACTACACCTTCTACATTGTCCGGAACTTCATCATCCGGACCGAAACCTCGAGATACGAGCTACTCCCATTCTACCACTTCTCGTTCTACATCGTCTATAAGCTGTTCAGAGAAAATTCCAACATTCTCCCCGGCAAGAACAACAACCACAGACGGACCGCTGCGTCCCCGATCATGTATTATGCATACATGTTCTGTACTGCTGCCGTCGTCACTCTCTCGCCGCTGTTCGAGCCAAGATACTACATCCTCCCATACATCTTCTTCAGACTCTTCACCAGACCCACTGACACGCCCCTCCTTAGCGTCGGGCTCCTCAAAGAGCACAACACTAAGATTCGGTACGTCGGCGAGGTCATGTGGTTGTGGTTTTGGACCCAGGCTCTCTACCTCGTCTTCCTCCAGTTTACGTTCAAGTGGGACGACATTCCGGAACTCCAGCGTGTCATCTGGTGAGTCCAGGCCGCCCCACTCTGGTTAGGCGCACGTGACCTCTCTGCCCCTCTTTTCCGTCTCACATTTCCGTTTTCGACCTCAGGCGTTGCTGCCGTAGCCGGTGTAGTTGCAGCTTTCCGGCGGGCTTGATCCGTTGCATCGGAGGAGTCTCGAGGGGATCTGGAGACATCTGGGTTGTTTTTGTTTTGCACCTCTTCTTCCGACCAGGTAGGCTGGCACCCGTTCGTGTAAATACATATATATACTAATTTTTTTGAGTGAGAGACGTACTAACGTACCAGCGGACTGATTGACGGACATGTGTATTCTTTTGTGCACTGTGTCACACCCGGATTATGCCTTTGTGCTTGGCTCCAACAGGGACGAATTCTTCAGTCGGCCTACGCAGAAGGCGCAGTTTGTCGACGGCAAATACTTGATGCCAGTCGACTTGGCACGAGAAGAGCACGGGACCTGGATCGGGATCAGCAAGGGCGGCCGGTTCTGTGCATTGGTCAACTATAGAGAGGAAGTGTACCCGTGTCAGATGGGAGCCATTTCGAGGGGCCGTATCTCGAGGGACTTTTTAGAGAGCGACCTAGGTCCCGTCGAGTGGGCAGGGGACATCAGACGTAGGACAGACAACTTTGCCAACATAGGCGGGTTTTCTCTGCTGTTCGGGGTCTTGAACGCCGCCGACTGCGAGAACTCGCTCTACGTGATATCGAACCGGGTGGAGGGCCTTGTGAGGCCGTTTGCGAACGAGAAGGGAGACCACAAAGTGCTGGGATTGTCGAACTCCTCCTTCTTCCACCCATGGCCGAAGGTGTGGCGGGGCAAGGAGTTACTCAACACGATGCTCAGCGAGTGCAGGGAGCGGGACGAGGATGCCATCATCGAGCGCGTGCTAGACATCATGTGTGATCAGTATGGCGGCCTGCAGAACGGGTCATCGATACGGGACAATATAGTCGACAACGTCCCGCAGTCGGTCTTTGTCCCCATGTTGGAAAACGACTTTACCAACGAGCTAGAGCGCCGCCAAGGCCAATACTACGGTACGAGGACCCAGACGGTGATCCTGCTTACCCACGATGGTCATCTCACATACGTCGAGCGGAACATTCGTGTTCACGACGACAATGGCAGCGGCAACGGAGCCCTTCATCAGCAAGGAAAGTGCAGTGATTATTACCCTGTGTCCCGTTTTGACTTCGAGCTGACGTAAGCCGGCCGGCAGAACATGTTACGGCCCGATCTTATCGCAGATCGGTCATCGCCGAAAAGAGTGTGGTAATAACAAGTTGTCGAGGACACAAGTGTGGAGAGGAGCTGTAGTGTATAAAAGGGACGAAGGTGCCGGCATGCCGTGCTTGGCTTTCTGTGCTCCTTCCTTTTCTCTATTGTGCCCCTTAATGTTGTATTATCTGTTTTTTCTTGTTTTACTCCGTAGGGTTAATAGACTGTAATTACTACCAAGGGGACAAGCAAAGCGTTAGCACAGAGGAAGAAAAAGATGAGTGTAAAAATTTCCAAAGTTAGTGAGCAAGAGTTCAAAGAGTCGATTGTGCAGAATTACACCGATATTATTGGCGAGAAGTTAGGTGGTAAAGTACTAGCGTTTTCAGACGAGTGGTTTGCAGCGGCAGAGAACTTGATTAAGCCAAAGGAGCCAATAAGAGATGCTACAAGGTTCACATACGCCGGTGCATGGTATGACGGTTGGGAGACACGTAGACACAACACAGCCGACTGCGACTGGGTCATCATCCAGATGGGTGTCTCCTCTGCCTCACTCATAGGCTGTGAGATCGATACTGCGTTCTTCAACGGTAACCATGCCCCATTCATCTCTGTCGAGGCCACCAACCTGGTTGGCGACTCCAACGACTTCGAGCACGCCGATTGGGATGTCATAATCTCCAAGGTTGAGTGTGGCCCAACCCAGAAACAGTTCTTTGTGAGAGACTCGATCACCGAGAAGACGTACACTCATGTCAGACTCAACATGTTCCCAGACGGTGGTATTGCGAGATTCAGACTGTATGGACAGGTGAAGCCAATCATTCCAGAGGATATCTCTCTGCAGTTGGACACTGCGAGTGCCATCCAAGGTGGTGTCTGCACGTCCTTCTCCGACCAACACTTTGGCTCTGCGGACAACTTGTTGTTGCCAGGAAGAGGCCATGACATGTCTGACGGGTGGGAGACCAAGAGATCGAGAGGTGAGAACCATGTCGATTGGGCCATAATCAGACTTGGACACAGAACGAATATCAAAAAGGTGACTGTCGACACTGCCCACTACAGAGGTAACTTCCCTCAGTACATCAAGGTTGAAGGTATCGATTCCAAGGTCGACCCATCCTTCGACGACCCAAACTGGGAGACCGTTGTAGACAAATCCAAGACTGGCCCTGACAAGGAGCACGACTACGAAGTTACTTTGAACAAGCCATACTCCTATATTAAGTTGGTGATGATTCCAGACGGTGGTGTCAAGAGAATCAGATGCTGGGGTTCTTTGATTTGAACGTAAGAGGGTATATTTAGATCGTACGTTTCTATTTATTAACTGCAGTAAGCTACCTAAAATAATTAATTGATTAGTTGAGTAGTAACAACAAAGGGAAATTTTATGCGAATTGCAACTTCTGAAAGCACTGGCCGTTAAAACGGCTTTGGTCGAGGAGCTCTTTGACGGGAAGTTTGACAGGTACAAAATCTCTGTGCACGTGACACAATTTTTTCACCGATTAACTTTGGGCTAGTCGAATATGTTGAAAAATCGGACATTTTTACAGACTTTCACATGAAGAGAGAAATCCCGAACATCCAACCTTGCAAACAAGAATAATCGTCCCCGAGAAAAAACATGGATCTTTTTGTGATACGACTGAAACAAAGGATACCGCTGAACTGTCTAGATTACAGCAGCTTGCAGCTTCCACTGAGTGAGATTCGCCAGGATGAACTCTTTAACACGTTGAATGCGATAGCCGAAACTAACGGCTACTACAGTGTTAGCGTTGTGAAGAAGCTGATAGATCTGTTTGAGGCATGCGACACCATGGAGGTCAGCGAGCAGTTCTACGAACTCTTGATGGAAAAGCTGCAGTGCCGTCCGCTGAAGCCCACCGACACTGACATCATTGCATACACTTTCGAGAACGGCCTCGAAGTGAGAGTGCGAGAGTCACCCAACCTCATCTCCGGCCTGGGCACTACTGGGCTCCGGACGTGGGAGGCCTCGTTGTACCTTGCCGACTACCTGATGCGGCCGGACGTGCTGGCAAGCTTCGACGCAGATGTCCTCGAACTCGGGTGCGGCACCGGGATGGTCAGCATCAGTATGTTGAAGCACGGGGCTTTTCAGAAGGGCAAGCTCTTTATCACCGATGGCGACAGCCAGCTGATGGAGCGTGTCAACGATAACATTAAGCTCAATATCGACATCGGCGCCACCACCTGCAATCACGACTACGAGATCCGCAAGCTCTGGTGGGGAGAAGACTACATCCCGGACTCTGTCCACACGATCCTCGCCGCAGACGTCACCTACGACGCCAGCATCATTCCAGATCTCATCAACGTGTTCAACGAGGGCATGTCGCAGGGTCATGTCTCCACTGCCCTCGTGGCCGCCACGAAGCGTAACGAGGATACGCTGGCAGTGTGGGAGCACTGGCTCGACATGGGGAAGAGCGACGGCATCTGGACGTGGTCCATCGCTAGCGTCTTCCGTCCCGAGGGGATTGCTACTTGCGATACCCTCTTCTACGGTCCAGCACCCTCTGAGATCTTCATCTACCGTCTCGACCGGGTGTCCAACGGGGCCCCCGCCGTCGCGGAAAACAAACTCTGAGGGCCTTCTCAGTAACCGGCGACGGTTACTGAGTCTCCACCGTTGGAGCGCGGCCGAGGCTGACGTCGAGCTTGGGGAGAAAAAGACGGACGACCCTCGATTGCCCGATGCGGCAATTGATAAATAGAGTATTGTAAAGGATGGCACGAGAAGGGAAAAGGCCATACGTCCTGCAAGCTGATCTGTCCGGTGCCTGTTGTTTACACGGTAAAGTTCGTTTCTCCGGAGGACCAAGTCGTTTGATAGCACCGCAGCACCGCAGCATCGCAGCACCGCACCGCATCGACGTCCCACAAGCAACCAACAGCCGGGGCTCACAAGGTTGTCCATATACAATTGGTCGATACATCTGTTCATTCACTCACTCACTCACTCTTTTATATCGTTGAGCACTGTATAGTAAAGCACTTCGCAGAGGAAGCGATAGATACACACTTACGCACACACCCACGCATACATACATACATACAATACATACATACAAACATACATACAAAGCCGTGCTGTTCCGAACGTACACACTCGACACGCAACGTCAACCCCTCACAACAGCACAAGCAGAGAAACAAACCACCTGAACATCCGAGAAATCATCACTACGGAGCTTACTGTTGCACGTACAAATGAGTATATCCATTAATGGACTACGAGATCTGCATCTTAATGATCCAAAGTTGAACATTAGAGACAGCAACAGCAACGGCCCCAAGACAAACAAACGAGACATGAATGCCCAGGTCTCTGAATTGGACACCAAAGCTTTCAAAATAAGCCCTAAAAAGGAGAACTATATAGATCTCCTCACACCGCTGAAGAGCCCGGCATCGGCAACCGCATCTTTCAGCATAATGCCCCTGAAGGAGTCAATAAACTCGCTGGGTTACAATGCAATCAATCCTTCCACCTCAGCTTCAGCCAATGATCCTCACAACAACTTCTCCACCGAATCTGCTCCCTCAGTCGGTGATTACAAAAGACGGGTGAAGGAGATCACCGATTTGAAAATCGTCAATGAGGACCTCATCAAGGAGTTGGAAATATTGCAAGACGAAGTAAACCACAAGAACCGGATAATAGACATCAAATCTATGAAGATCGACGAGTTAATGCACGAGAATAATCGACTCTTGAACAACTTGAAGCAGGAGCGTGAGTCCAATGAAAACGATTTTAACACCTGGTTGGACTTGAAGACAAATCTGGAATTGCAGATACATAACTTGAAGAATTCACTGGAAAAACACAACAATGAGCACAAAAATAGTATTCTCGCAAGTTATAAAGACAAATCTGCTTTTGGTGGGAACGGGAAGCATATAGATACAAACATACTCACCACTGGATCAGCCTCTGAAAACAATAATAGCAATACCAATTCTAATGATTATGACAACGACAGCGTCAACAACAACGGCTACGATATCAACAACGACCACGATAATAACGATGAGCTTTACAACCAGATCCAATTGTTCAAAAACGACATAAATAAACTAAAGAAAAAGGTGAATGCTCTCCGAAAAGAAAATGAATTGGAAGTGCAATCAAAAATTATGATCATGGATGAATTAGAAATGATGAGGGAGCGATATCTGGAAGTCGACGAGAAACACGAATTTCTGAAACTGGACTATGACGACCTAGTGAAAGAGCTACTATTATTGAGAGGTGATACTGATGACAACAACAGTATTACGACCAATGATGTGGATTCTATTACTCCCACTCAAGAATCATCTCAAGAGATGAAATTGGAAAATTCGAGTGAAGAGAAGAAGCTTGACGATCGTATATTGAGCGTGAGAAAGAAAAGAATTACGTCGAAGTCGTCTAGTAATACAAGTGATGAGAATTCAAGAATTGCAAGTTTGAGAAACAATAGTTTGAACAAGGCTATTCGAGATGTTGAACTTAAATCACAAAAACAAAAATACTCACAAGAGTTGATCAAATATGAGTTTGAGATTAAATCCCTCAAATTGCAGAACGAGAAACTTCTTTCCTACATTGGTTATACATTGCAAGTAAATGGAATCGATGTGAATAATGGATTGGAAAACCTACGAAACTTCTCAGATTCAGGTTCTGTTGTGAATGGCCGTGTTTCAAGTTATGAAAGTACCACGTCCAACAATACCGCCACTTACGACAATATAGAGTATTCGGATGCATACAACATCAGGTCTGCGCATAGAAACTTGAAAACCGTCATGAAAAGTGCATCGGCACTACCCATTAGACCAGATTCCAATATCTTTACTGCTAATAGTAGTAATAATACTAGAGTGCACCCCATTACTGTGAAAAAGACGCACAAGAATAAATTCTCCAATATGAGGTCTATTGATTTCAATACCAGCATGCTGAATATGAGTAGAAATGCCAACAATTCTAGCACTAATATCAACGATATGAATGATAATGATTCCTTTTTGGACTTCCAAGGAACCTCCATTGATTATTCCACCGATTATAATCAAGGAGAGGTTGAATGCATTGATATAGGGGGTTCTGATTCATTTGAGGAATATGGGGACGATGAATTGGAGGAAGAAGAAGACAATCTGTTGTCTTCTTTTGAAGGTGGTAAAGTGAGCGACTGCGATGACATGGTCAACAAGAACAGGCTTTGCAAGAATAGGCAAATTTTCACATCTACCGACTCTTTGAATGTCTCATATAAGATGAACCTCATTAATCCGAAAACCTACAAGAGCGGCAAGTCGTTTAAGACTACAACTAGAACTCAGTTGAAAAGATTGACCCCTTCTAGTCTGAACTTGAACAGGAAAACGAGCGCATTGAACGATGTGCATGAAGAGTTCAATGAAGGTCAGATTTTGAATGACGATGCAGAAAAAGTGCCTATTGTGATTGGAGACGAAGGTGACGACGATCTCATCATCAACGATCTCAACATTATCAATGGCGGAGACGACGACGATTATCTCGATGGGGTGCAGTCTGATATCGATTTCAATCTCGACGGCCACAAACACGCTAGCAATGCCATTCTCAGTAACAGCAGCAGAAGGACGGACCCCAAGTATTTCTCCATGTATCAGATTAGCGAAGAGGACGAGAGTGAGGATGATAACAATTACAACATGCAATTTTCCAGCTCGGACGACAACGAAGATGACGGTGATGAGGACGAAACGTTCAACATATCCAATCAGGAAATCGATATGTTCAAGATTGATTTTCTGAGAAGGTTATACTGTCCGAAGCATTCAATGTTCCAGTGCTTCTGCCGGTCGATGGACTTGGTGAACCCGCTCTACTTCAAGATCTTCTCCAGTCCCATCTATTCGCTACGCCGGAAACTGAAGAAACAATATCAGCGGAAGGGTCCGAACCTGAGTCTGCTAAAGCTGAAATCGAAGATGCTTTCCAACTCGTCGTTGTCTTCGCTGCTTCCTGTATCCTCGAATGGCAACAACGGCGCCTGCATGGACGCAAGCACAGGCAATATAAGCGGTTCCAAGAGGGCGCATCCTATGAGGTACCACCGACACGAGCGGGAGATCCAGCAGCTCCACACATCTGCCCGTGCCGACGACCTCTGTTGCGGGATGAGTGCCAGCAATGTGAGCCTCGAGCGCCTGACTGCTGTCTCTGCCGGGGCCGCCGGATGCGGTAACGACGATGTGTTAATTGTCGATTGACAGGTTTGCTCGTCGATATCGTGGGATTGTGTTATCTTTTGTTCTTACTACTTCTACTTCTACTTCTACTTCTACTTCTACTTCCACTTCTACTTCCACTTCTATTTCTTCTACTGTTATTATTCTTTTCTTTTTCTCTCGTTACCGCCCCTTTTTACACCTTATTATTGTCGCAAACGTTCATTTCTGTTATCTTTTTTTACTTTCAGTTCCCCCCTATTTCCCGAGCCGGATTGAAGTTTATTTTTCTTGTCGACTCAAATATACTCGTAGATACATGCAAACATACATAGCACAAACATATTCATACACGCAAATCCCGAGCCTCGCCCCCGATCGGCGCAAAAACGGCGTGCTAGCAGGCCTGGCGCATGCAGCCGCCTGCAGCGTCCTGCGCCTCTAGTCTCCCGACCTCTGCTAGCTCCCCGCGTGCGGCGCAGGAGTGGGTCGAGGGCTCCTGCGCATCTCGGCTTCGGTACAGCAATGTGCTGACATTTGTCGAGCTACAAAATGGGGTGACTTTCTGGCATCTCTCTGTCCACGAGAAAGTGTATCTGCCGTCCGTGTTTGCTTCTCAGGGGAGGAGAGGAATGGAAGGAGCTGACCGACTGTGGACGGACACGACGGCACGATCGGTGCGGTCTGCGGAGGCCGCCGACCAGTGATATCTGCTTGGGTACACTTATCGTTCGATAAACCTTTTTGTGTGGAGGTGTTGTTGCTGCTGTTGCTATTGTCTCCGCTCGTCTGCTCTGTCTCTGCCCCGCTGTACTCCCTGCTATAACTACAATTGTTTCCTGATTACTGCCTCACACGCCTGTGAGCGAATAAAACGTACGCTGAGATAGATATATAGGGCCCTGTTTCTTCTTCCCCTTGTTTCTGCAGGGAAAAGAGAGCACAGCACAGAACAAGAGATCTCAAAGGGCACTGCCGTCATTCCTGAAACGCTATTGATGTATTTCTCCCTGTGACAACATGGCTTTGCACAACTACATATACTCTAAACACCAGACAGACGTGACCACCAACAACAAAATAGCAAGAGAGCATGAGCCCAGACCCGTGTATCTCGACGTGGAGATAGATCGTGCCGGCGTTGTTGTCATTGACGCCCCTTCCAAAGGAGCAAGCGAGGCCGACAACACCGGCGTAGTCGATCACAACCATCACAGCATCAGTGACCATACCAACCAGATCATATGCGACGATCTCCCCCACGACCATCACATTCTTCGTCTGCATGACGCAGGAAGCTCTGTCGACGTGAAAGGCACCTACGAAGATGAGTTCGCCCACGAGGGAAGCGACGAAGAGGAGGACGACTCCAGCGACAGCGACTTTCTTCGGAAACAGGCTCACCGCTACGAGTACCACTGCCAGCGTCACGGAAACCGCCATAACAACATGAATCAATTATACCCACACCCGCCAGTACAGTCCATGATCGGCGACGTAGACGAGCGGCACGAAAACGATTCGATAGTCATAGTGAAGCCGCTCAAAGATCAGAATGAGGCAATTCCAGCCATGCAAAGTGTTCAGCCGAAAACGTCAAAGTGGGTCTTCGTGAACGGAAAGAAGAAGAAATTGACAAGCAGGTTCTCCAAAAGCGGCACACACAAGCGGCACACACAAGCTTCATGGAGGCAAGATTGTGCCCTAACAAAGATGAACTCTAGCAACAGTTAAGCGACAGTCAGTACTACCCTGCTTCCGATCATACTGCGTCATCGATTGTAAAATACTAAACGGCAGCTAATAAAAAAACAACACATAAACCAAAAATCTTTAAAAACTAAGACACTATGATCCTTTGCTACACACTCACAAGACGAATCACAATTCAGCAGTCGGTTGTTGTTATGACGCTTTTCTTTTTTATCATCTTCTACTTCTTATGCTTTATTAGGACCTTTTTTTCTCCACTTCCCCATTTCACCATTTTACTAGTTTCACTCTCTACTTTAGCCTCAAATCTCCTTACTTAGATAATTCCGTCAAGGGATGGATAATAATTAATAAAAAAATACTCGGTAAACAAATATTTGGTTAACTAATTAAACAATAACTAACTTTATACGCGTGAATGAAAATGTAAATATCAGAAATGAAATGAAATTAAAGAACTAGTACGAGAATGACTAGTCTAAGCGTAGTTGAAGTTGACAATCAACGAGCCACTGATCTTGCCATTGATAGCAATAGCTATGTTCTTTTTAACCCCTATCACTTGCTCCAGCAAAATCTCACCATGACCAAACTCCTCACTCTTACCAAATGTATGATGAGAACGGATAATGAAAATCATAGTGCTGGCGCTATCACATCTGAATGCCGCATTCTCATGCCATTTATACACTCCTTCTTGAAATTTCGTCCCCTTGGTCTTGTATATAGTCTTTTCAGTACCATTGCCAGATTTCATGACAACCTTGATGTTCAATGCTTCCTTGGTATCCACAGAATTGTGTAATTCCAGAACACTCAGACGTCCCGCGATTGCTGTGGTACCGCTAAACGCATTGGTCGTAACACTACCTGCATCCATTGAGTTTCTGTTTTTGGCATAATTATCGTGGTTGATCGCCCCCGGAGATGATGGTACACGTAGTTGTTGTGGTGAACCGCCAGCACCAAAGGCAACCATATTAGGATTCGGCGTAGGAGGGGGATTGAAACTAGTGTCAGCATTACCATTATCATTCAGCATCGTCGATGATGGAACGCGTTGAACTCCGTTTCCAGTTGAAACATCGGATGGCCTGGAGAAGGAATCATTTACAAAACTTTCAGCGTCGCTCTCAGAATGCTTGGATTTACCACCAAGGAAAGATGGTTTCAGTTTTAAGTGAGATGAGTGATGTGTCTGCTTTGAATTTGTCCCAGCAGGTTCATGTTTTTCTTCCTTATTAGCTCCTGGTCCATCCTCAAATGGTCTCATTAATTTTGAAAATCCACCAGTGAATCCACTTGCAATTCCACCAACTGCACCAGCAGTACTACCAACTGCGCTAGTGGCCAGTCCGCCAGCCTTACCTGCTGCTCCTGTGGCCAGTCCGCCCGCTTTGCCAACTGCTCCTGTTGCCATACTAATACCTGTATTCACTGGTGATAAACCTGCCCCATAGGTCAGTAGCGTACCGTTAGAAGGTTTGATATACCCTGGTTTGAAATTTAAGCCAATCTTTATAGAACCTTGGGTATTAAGCTTGAAGTCTTGAAGGACTTCTTGCCCTATTGGTAAGTTTTTTAGATCGACTGAAACATCACCTAAAGGATCATTATCGCCAGCTATATCCCAATCAAATACTTTGAAAGTCAACAGCTGTCTGCGTCTTGATTTCAATGGAACACTGAAAGTCTCATTAAAACTAGGATTGAGAGTTTTCTTGACGATTTTAGTTTTGAAAACTTGCTTTTCTTGCAAATGACCCTCAACATACGGATCCGATTTACCACTTCTGTCCGCTGCTAATAGGTTGCTACCGCTAATGACATTAACTTCCAACAAACCAGTATCCTCAACAGTTTCGAAAGATTTGTCAATAGATGGAACAAACTCGAACAAAAACTCGAATTTGTTTCCATCTAGATCAATTTTGACAGGTTCATTGAATCCTTTAGTGAGCAAATCAATGACATTGAAAGGATCGACAGTTTCGTAAAGAACGTCTGTTTTGTACACTGGTAACTCATTCTTCACAATTCTGAAGTTCAGAATAGAATGTCTCAAATCACGAATGAAACATTCACCACTTGTAGAGCCCAATTTACCATTCTTGGATTTCCTCGATATAAAATCTGGGAAAGAATGGTCATCAATGAATGCTTGAACATAGGCAAGTTTTGTTTTCAAAGTACCAGAAATCAAATTTATGCCCAAAACACCGGAGTTGTATTTCAAAATCTCGGGTAATGATAGAATGACTTTATCCTTGTTAGTGTCAAAGTTAATTATTTCTTTGGCTTCTTCATCAATATCAACCCATTCATAATCATCAGGATGTTTCTTATAATCTTCCAAGTATTTCGCTTGTTCTTCCAATTCATCCAAATCCTCAGCCTTTTCAGCAGCTTCTGCTGATTTCTGCTTGATTTGGGCAACCTCTTGATGAGAGAAAACAGACAGTAATGGATAGTATGTAAGAGCATAATTGACAGTACCAACCTCTTTACCATTTCTGGTGAGCTTACTACTCAGGCTAACAGTTTTATTTTGCTTTTTTGGGTCACTGAAAAAGCCAGAGATGTCAAGGATGAAATCACCAATCAACCTATCGGCCTTACCCTTGTTTTCTTCATCCATACAATTAAATCTGAGTTTTTGATTCTTGGAAATGATAGGAACAAAGAATTCATCATCGTAAGTTGGGTTAAGAGAATTCTTAACAGAAGATGTACGGCCTTTAGTCTTACCACTTGTGAGGATTTCAATGTATGGATCGATAGTACCCAAAGTTTCCACGTTTGCAAGCTTTGTACAAGATTTGACGTCAATTCTGAAAGCACCCATAGGAGGAACAAAAGTCGTGTCATCGTCAGTTTCACCAGAGATGGAACCTAAAGGCTTCCAGACACTGGTAAATTTTAAAGAACCTTTACCCTTTGTAAAATCCTTAGTGACTCTGTTCTTTCCTGCATCTGCCCCATTGTTATCAATTAATGTCAAATCCAAAATTTTAGTTTCATATTCAGCAATTACGGTTTCAGTGTAGGAGGAGATATCCTTGACGAGAAGCTTCAAGATCGAGGCAGTCTTGCTATAAATCAAATCCTCAACTTGAAAGTTATATTCAGGGAAATTAGTACCTTTGACGATTCTGGAAGTCTGTATCAACTTACTGTCAATGTAAACTTCAATATAGGTGGATAATTTACCCACCAGGGATCTGGAGGTATCCATATTACCTGCAGAAATGATGGTGAGTTCAATGATACCGGTGTCTGAGTCTGGCGGATTTGATTTTGTACCATCAGGTAAAGTCTCACCTTGTAAAACAGGATACCATTTCAAATCATACACGAGTTTACCCACGTTTCTGTTTTTCTTGGTGAACTTAGTTTCATTCAATTCGAGAATCTGATCTTGCAACAAATCTTGGAGTTCAAATTTGGCTTCACCCAAAAGCGTACTATTACCGCTTTTGTTCAAGCCGAACAATTCAAATTTGAGCTTGGAGTATAAGTTATCGATCAAGATGTGGGTCGATTCATTGAAGATTGGGACAACTGTGTTGGACTTAATATCGGTTTGATGTTGTTTGAAAGGATCACCTTCTGGACCGTACTTGATGTATGGGTTGATTGCCTTTGCAGAAGTGTATTCTGCACCTCTGACCTTGATTATCAAGCAACCAATTGCTGAAGGAGGCTGGAGTAATTCTGTCGGTTTGATGTCGATTGTATTTGGGTAATACATCAATGGGGCCAAATTAGAGTTAATCAAACCATTAACAAAGGAGGACAAACCAGGGATGACGGACATGACGTCGATACCCAAGGTGTTACCACCGACTGGTTTTAAGGCGTAGTCGATTTTTGGAGGTTCAAGGAAACAGATGGACACAATGTCGATATGTGGAAACGTGTCTCCCAATTTGATCTTGATTCTCAAGTTACCAAGGAAGGACATGTTCTCAACTAGAATTGGCAAGGAGGCATGGATAATACCTTTTCCGATTGTGATACCTAAGGCAATTTTCGGGTCAATTTTGTTTTTCAATTCCTCCTGGGTCATGTCATTGATATCATTTGGAGTGAAGTTCAAACTCCAGTCCATCTGGTAAAGGTCTTTGCCAAGCTTGGTGAAGGAGCGGATGGCATCGATTTTCGGAGCCTTGGTACCCAAGGTGAACTCGTCGAGGGACAACTTGATGATTGGAGGAGGTGGATCAACCTGGGAGAGGACCTGGTTGGTGTTGGAGATGACCAAGTCGGCCAAGGCAGGCATGTAGATGACCCAGAACTTGACCAAAAAGTTGTTCAACCACTCCATGGACTCCAACTTCTTTTCCAAGTTTTCTGTGGACTGGATTCTCTGCATGTCGTCTCTGATGTTGACGTTAAATCTTCTGAGCTCGACTCTGTATACGGCAAAGGTGCAGATCATGACAAAGACGAGCGAGAAGAGCCCAAAGCCAGAGTACGTGAAGCACCACGAGGCGAAACATGCGCCTACAATCATGGAGCAATTCCAGTAGAAATCGGCGTAGTACTTCTCGTAGATGTACGTGGTGACCTTGTTGGCGGAGCTGTCGATCGATAAGTCCTTGAGCTCCTCCTTGGTGAACTCCTTCTCGGAGTCGATGTACGAGCCGATCTTTCTCCACGGAAACTCGTAGGTGAACTCTTTCGGTTTGATGAACTCGTTGTTGACAGAGTATGAGGACGTCGTTTTCTTGAGCTTAGCGCCGTCTTCTGCCGAAGGCAAGTCCAAGACGTCGTCGTGAGGCTTTTCCCTTTTCGAGGCTTCGCCGGTGTCAGAGGCAGTGCCATTGGGAGTGCCATTGGCGACACCATTGGAGACGGGCCGCTGAGAAATTGGTGGTAGCGGCTGCTGCTGCTGATGCTGCTGCTGCTGTGCTGACCTCATATCCAGCGTCGGAGCGTTGCCGTTAGGAGCAACGCTGTTGTCATCTCGCAAAGGCACGTTGGGCCTGGTGACGGTGATCTGGGGGATGCCGCCCGCTGCGGGGGTTTGGGGCTGGCCTTGCGCCTGAGCTGCAGCTGCCATTGTCTGGGCTAGGGTATGTCTGTGTGTTTGCAATGCACCTCTATTGGAGCTGCTGGCGGCCAACTTGCTGAAGAAGAACGGAGTAGGTCAACAGAGCTAGAAACAGCAGAAAATGGGTACGTGTGACAGCCAGGCCGGGCGCCGGCAGGAGCGTGCTAAGCGCTGCAGGCTGTTGTTGTTGCTGCAGTTCCTGGCCCGGAAAGGACGCGAGCCTCGCGTAGCGGGGCGGCGGTTTTCTTCGCTGCGAGAGAAGGATGGGTGGGTAGGTACATGAGGTTGACGGATATATAAGGGTTAGACACGGTTGAGGCTGCGGACCAGCTCCTTCTGCTTCTTGACGACGGTGAGGAGACGGCGCTGGTCGACGACGGGGGCCAGTTGACGGAGGACGGCAACGGTGAAGTCGCCGCCGACACGGCTGAGCGACTGGCAGCAGTAGATGAGCTGGAGGAGGAGGCTGTCGCAGGCGGAAGCCTCGGCGAGAAGAGGCAGGTTCTCGACGAGGATGGCGCAGAGACGATCTGTGAGGGAGCGGAGGAAGACGTAGGTGAGGTGGCGGTCCTTGTCGAAGACGGAGTCGAAGGTGATGACGGTCTGGAAGCAGAACTCGCGGAAGATCTCGAGAGTGCGCTTGAGGTACTTCTCGATGAGGCGGGACTGCTTGAGCGGGAGGAGGGTTTCAAACTCGTCGGTGATGAACTTGTAGCGAGAGTGGAAGAAGATGGATTTGAGCTGGTCCCTGTTGCCGATGATGCGCTTGAGGTAGGAGAGGATCTTGATCATGGACGCCTGCTTGAGGTTTGTCATGAGTAGGCTCGAGAGCTTGCGCACCATGTCGTTGATCTCGTAGGTGATGTTCTCCTCGATGCGGGCGACCATGTCGATGTCGTTGTAGCGGATGCGGAGGCGCTTCGAGAGTGACGAGATCTCGATGCACTCCGAGTACTGGCCGAGCTTGATGAGCGAGTGGGTGATCGATGGGAGCTCCAGTATTTCCGTGACGTTCTGGAGGTTCTGCAGGATCGACGAGAGCTCCGTGCTGTACGTCGCCGACACGAAGTCGTCGTGCGTGCCCAGCTTCCCGCTGTTGGCGCCCGTCCCGGCGGTTAGCCCGAGACTATTGTTCACAGCGGCCACCTGCGTTTTCCAGCCGGCCATCGAGTCGAGGTCCACAAGCTCCTGTGCCAGTAGCACAAGGCTGTCGAAGTTCTCGAACGACTCGTGGAACACCGTGTTCGTGTGCAGCACAAGCCCCAAGTTCGAGCTCGAGGACGAGTTCAGCCGGCTGAAGATCTTCTTGTCCAACAGCACCGACTCGTTCGCCAGCTCCGCTATCTGCTCCGCTATCCCGACTGCCCCGTCGCCGGTGGCCTTTGTGCTGCCCGGCAGTGGCGTCGCCGTGTCGAGCAGCGTCTCCACGTCGTCTGCGTTGAGCAGCTCCGTCAAGTACTGCAACGCTGTGTCCTGCCACGCCGGGTCCGCCAGCAACTCCACCGAGCCCGCCGGCAGGTTCACGCTGAGCGTGTCCAATAGTAGCTGTGTGTGTGACGCCATTGTAGTGTTTGCTCTGTCTGCTTCGTCCCCAACCTCTTCTGTGCCCCCCCCCCCCTTCTCTTTTCCTCCTTATACTCCATGTAGTTGAAGTTCTGGACATGTCACGAAAAGCCGCTTTGCGCCGATCGGCGTACCGCACTTTTTGCAGCCTCCCCCGGCTGCCTTTTCGCTTAGGGGAGGCTGCTTGTCTGCTAAGAGGATGCAGAAGAGAGGATACTTAGGGAGCTAGGGTAGGTTGGGGGGAAGGTTGGTGAGTAAGTAGCAGTAAGTAGAAGCTGTATCAACACATACACACACGGCAATGGAGGGACTCTTCTTTAACATCGATGGCGGATACATCGAGGGGCTGGTCCGCGGATACAAGAACTCGCTTATCACGTCCTCGCAGTACATCAACTTGACGCAATGCGACAACCTCGAAGACCTCAAGCTCCAGCTCTCGGCGACAGACTACGGGAACTTTCTTGCAGACATTAATCAGACGCTCTCGACGTCGGTCATTGAGCAGAAGTTGAACAAGAAGTTGATCGAGGACTTCAACTACATCAAGTCACAGGCCACGTACCCGTTGTCCAAGTTCATGGACTACATCACGTACAGCTACATGATCGACAACATCCTTTTGATCATCACGGGCACAATCCACAACCGGGACAAGGGCGAGATCCTGAAGAAGTGCAACCCGCTCGGCTGGTTCGACACCTTGCCGACCTTGTCCATTACCACCGACTTGAACTCCTTGTACGAGACGGTCTTGATCGACACCCCGTTGGCCAAGTACTTCCACAACTGCTTGTCCATCGACGACTTGGACGACCTCAACATCGAGATCATCAGAAACATACTATACAAGGAGTACCTCGAGGACTTCTACAAGTTTTGTCTTGCAGAACTGCCTAACCCAACGGACGAGATCATGGAGAGATTGTTGAGCTTCGAGGCCGACAAGAGAACCATCAACATTTGCATCAACTCCCTAGACACAGACCTTTCGAGCGACGAGAAGCTTAAGATGTTGCCCTCGATCGGCTTGCTTGCCTCCAACGACGCCATCAAGTACCAGCTCTCAGAATTGTCCGACCTAGAGAACTTGAAGATCCTCATGTCTTCTGTCGGCCCCTACAAGGACTTCTTCAACGACAGCACCTCCGCCGGCGCCACCAGCAAGTCCTTGGAGGACAGCTTCTACGAGTACGAGATGAACCTCAACAGAAACGCTTTCACCCAGCAGTTCACCTACTCCACGATCTGGGCCTTCATCAAGTCCAAGGAGCAGGAAATCAGAAACATCACCTGGATCTCCGAGTGCATTGCCCAGAACCAGAAAGACAAGATCAACAATTACATCTCTGTCTACTGATTCTTGTATAAAGAAAAGCTGGCCTTCTGTCTAGCCGCTACGTACGTACTTTTAATCCTTCGACATCCGTAACTAACTAAGCTGCCGCTGGCCTCTCCAGCTGCCAATCAGCGTCATGTGTGCCCAAATCGCTCCCTGCGCGCCAGATATTATGTAACGCTAGCAGAGCGGACTGAGCCTAGAGGGGGGTGGTTCAAATTGTACATCGTGGTGAATCAGCCAGCAAGCGGCAGGACGGCGGAGGAAGAGGTGGGCGCCCGAAACCAGAAGCCCACCAGTGAACGGAAGACAGCACCAGACACAGACAAGAATTCCTCCGTGATGGATCAGCTAGGAAAGTCGATGAACAACCTGTCCCTCTGGGAGGTAAAATCCTATGTCCGGAAGGCACAGAACGCTGTTTTGAACCTCTCGGACGTCGAGGCAAAAGTGAGAGAGGCCACGAACAACGAGCCGTGGGGGGCCTCCACCACACTCATGTCCGAGATCGCCAGAGGCACGTTCAACTACAGAGACAGGGAGGAGATTTGCAATATGATTTTCAGAAGATTCACCGAGAAGTCGGCGCACGAGTGGAGACAAATCTACAAGTCGTTGCAATTGATGGAATACCTTGTCAAGAACGGGTCCGAGCGGTTTGTCGACGACGCCAGGGCGAATGTCAGCTTGGTCTCGATGTTGAAGTCGTTCCACTACATTGACTCGAAGGGCGTCGACCAGGGCATCAACATCCGCAATAGGGCAAAGGAGTTGACGAATCTTCTGAACGATGAGGCCAAGATTAGGCAGGAGAGAAAGAAGGCAAAGGAGAACTCGAAGAAGTTCGACGCAATCTCTTCAACCTCTGCCGGCAGTAGAAATCTCGCCAGAAGAACCGCAGGCACCGGTAGCAGAGTCTCCTCGGGAGCCGCCGACTTCGACGACGACGGCTATGAAAACAGGATTTTCGGCGATGGCGGAGTGTTTGGCGAAAGGTTCGAAGAGGCCAGAGGCACCTCGATTGCTCCCGGTGCGTTTGAAGAGTACGACGAAGGACAGCATCACAGCAGCAGCAACAACACCAATAGCAACAGCAATAACAACAGGAACGGACACAGCAGGATGAGCAAAGCATCGGTCGGAGCATCTAGGGTAAATGCCCGTGGAAATGCGGATTTACTCGGTTTTGGTGACGACTTTGGTTCGACCAACGGCGCAAGCAACGGAGGGTTCCATGACAACGCCGGCGCCGAGTACGACAACGACAACGACAACGACAACGACAACGACGGCGACGATGATGACTTTGACGACTTCCAGAGCGCCACCCCGGCCGCCAGCGCCAGCGCAGCCGCACCAGCCAGCACTGCAACCAACTCAAACAACTTGGCTGACCTATTGACCTCCTCTTACTCCACCAACAACTACTACGGTACCCCCACCACGTCCACAGCCGCTCCTACACCTGCCATCGGCCAGCCTAAGAAGGACGACGACATTTTCGGTTCTTTGTTGATGAGCGCCAAGCAGACCCCGACGTCCTCTACCAGACAAGCTGCCTCCAAGCCGTTGCCAACCCCTGCTGCCGCCTCACCTTCGAGATACGCTCCAGCCACCCCAGCTCCAAAGCCATCGTCCAACAATAACAACAACGGCATTGTCGATCTTTTGGACCTTTAATTCTGTGCCAACTACATCAACTTACAATTCTCTCCCTCCCCTCTCTATATATATATGTCCATGATGTATGTATACTGTGTGTATGATCTTTCATATTTATTACATGTTTAGGTTCGTTAGAAGCTTTTACAACACTTCCGCCCCATAAAAATATGCACCTACGTTGAACGCGGGTTGTTACCAGTCCAGATCGTCTCTCTTTCCTAAGAAAGACACAGCATGAATTTGCACTATGCCATGGTTCGACTATCACGAGGCAGCGACAATAACAGAGATCTCTACTGTCCTTCTGTACAATAACCAGCATTCCAATGGCTGTCCACTCATTCTGGATTTTCAATAGACACACGCTGTGCGTGTTCCACCGTGAGTATAACCACCAGACCGCCTATAATCCTCAGGTCTCTGCAGCCACGGGGTCTGGCGCCTCCGGCACGGGCGCTGGCACTGGAACGGGTACAGGCACGGGTGCAGGCGCAGGCGCAGGAACCGACAAGGCTGTCAGACTGTACCCCGGACGAGTGAATGTCCTCAACGACAGTAACGAGAGCAAGTTGCTCTATGGTATGATCCATTCCCTACGAAACATTGCGAATGAGCTCACGCTGCCGAAACTGGACGACGAAGTGACGGAGCCGCCTGCGTCCAACGAGTTTGGAAACTCATTGCAGCTCAACAACAACAACAAGGTGTACACCCTCAACACGCTCCACTACAAGATGCAGATCCTGGAGACGCTCAGTGGCCTCAAGATGGTCGTCCTCACGGATGTCGCCCACCGCAACCTGCTTCCGCAACTCCAGTCCGTCTACACCTCTGTTTGGGTGCCGCTTATCGTTGACAACGGCATGGCTGCTGTGGAACTTGATGCTGGGGAGGTTGTCTCTCCG
Source organism: Pichia sp. PH4023 (assembly GCA_025531575.1). NCBI lineage: Eukaryota > Fungi > Ascomycota > Pichiomycetes > Pichiales > Pichiaceae > Pichia > Pichia sp. PH4023. The sequence continues at coordinate 135,501 of JAMGYR010000036.1, forward strand.
TCACTGCGGGGTGATGTGAGCGGTGCCGACCGACGCGCCGACCATCGTGAGGCTGCCTTTGTCTCCAAAGTGGATGCACTTCTTCTCAGCTAGGTCTGGTTGGCACTCATACCCATATACATACACAGACAGATAGGAATTACGGAGACACGTTTGGGAAGACAAAGAGGTATATATAGCTTCCTGAGCTTGTAAGTAGTTCCCGTATATGATGTGCTTACTTGGCGATAACTTTTACTGTGACTAAGGTATTTAAAGCTGTTAAAAGTACCCGTTGAGGAGAATTGTATTAACCCATGTATACAATCATATCAAATATATAAAGACTAAAGACAAGAATGTTGTGCTTTCAGAAAAGAGAAGATCTATACTAGAGACTAGTAGTTTAGTTTTCATTGTTTTTTTTTGGAGATTTTTGGAAGTTTTTGTTTTCTAGTTCATTATTATGTTTTTTATTATCATAAATGCAGTTGATGCAAGTATTTAGAATAGGTAACAAGTCAATCTGAGATCCCGACACTTAGTATCTGTAGTGTTCTGGCTTGAAAGGACCTTGCTTTGGAATAGCCAAGTACTCGGATTGAGCGTCAGACAATTGGGTCAACTTGACACCTAAGTGGTCCAAGTGACATCTTGCGACAGTTTCGTCTAAGATCTTTGGTAAGATGTGGACACCGATATCGAAAGGACCGGTCTTTTCGAATTCCGGGAATTGCTTTCTGAATGAAGCGTCGTCGGCCTTGAACAAAGCAATTTGAGCCAAGACTTGGTTGGAGAAAGAACAAGACATGACAAAAGAGGAGTGACCAGTGGCACAACCCAAGTTCACCAATCTACCGTCGGCTAATAAGATGACGTGTCTACCGGACTTCATCAAGTATCTGTCGACTTGTGGCTTGATGTTGACACATTCGACAGCGTTGGCCTTGACCCAAGCGACGTCGATTTCAATGTCAAAGTGACCAATGTTACAGACAATGGCATCCTCTGGCATTTGTTCGAAGTGGGCACCATTGATGATATCTCTACAACCGGTGGTGGTGACAAAGATTTGACCGACGGAGGCAACGTTGTCCATGGTGTTGACTTCATAACCAGAGACAGCAGCTTGCAAAGCGTTGATTGGGTCGACTTCGGTGACAATAACTCTAGCACCCATACCTCTCAAGGCCATGGCACAACCCTTACCGACATCACCGAAACCGGCGACAACAGCAACCTTACCGGCAATCATGACGTCGGTGGCTCTCTTGATACCGTCGACCAAGGATTCTCTACAACCGTAAAGGTTGTCGAACTTGGACTTGGTGACAGAGTCGTTGACGTTGATGGCTGGGATCTTCAAAGCGTTTTCGTTGAGCATCTTGTACAAGTTGTGGACACCAGTGGTGGTTTCTTCGGACAAACCGTAACAATCCTTCAACATTTCTGGGTATTTTTCGTGGACAATCTTAGTCAAGTCACCACCGTCGTCCAAGATCAAGTTCAACTTCTTGTTGTCCTTGAAGGCAAACAATTGTTGTTCAATACACCATTCGTATTCTTCTTCGGTTTCACCCTTCCATGCAAAGACTGGAACACCAGCAGCAGCAATTGCAGCAGCAGCGTGGTCTTGGGTAGAGTAGATGTTACAAGAAGACCAGGTGACTTCGGCACCCAAAGCAACCAAGGTTTCGATCAAAACAGCGGTTTGGATGGTCATGTGCAAACAACCAGCAACTCTGGCACCCTTCAATGGTTGGGTTGGGCCATACTTCTTTCTGATGTACATTAAACCTGGCATTTCATTTTCGGATAATTCGATATCCTTTCTACCGAATGCGGCAAGGGAGATATCTGCGACCTTGTAAGTTTGGGATGGACCGGACATGTTGTGTAAGTTGTTTGTGTGAGTGAATCTGCTGAAGGAAAACAAAAACGAAACAAAAACATCCTAGCCAACTGCAAATAAACACTTCTTGTCTGGAAAACTGGAAAGGTGCAGACTGCTTTTTTTTATATAGGGACGAAGCCCCTCAATGCGGACAAGGAGTGTGGCCGCATGTGAAAATTTTTTTTTCACTTTGTTTTGCACTACTCTGTTGCATGTGCCTTTTCCTACCTATCGTTTATATCGTTTATCTCGTATCGACGAAGATTTGGGAAAAAAAGAAAAAAAAAAATAAAGCGGGTCGATCGGCGCAAAATAGCACGTGACCCGTGTGTTTCTGGTCGGAGGAGGTGGTTAAGATACTAGGTATGTCTATTATACAGGTTACAAGTGGAAGCGGAGTCGGGGAAAGTAGACTAGTCCTGCACACTGCCGTCACGGGGTCTGTACTCTATTCCCTGGGCATAGAGGTCGTTCTTGATGTCGTCCGGGAGCTTCCCCACGATTCTGACGGCGTAGAAGCCGGGGACGAAGTTTTCAATTCTCAGCCATCTCGCAACCCACGACGAGCTCGATCCTCGGACGGCAACGAGACCCTCAAAAGTTGGCGAAGTGCATTCTCTGATGACGTCCTCGTTGTCCTGGAAGTGCAACACCGACTCGCAGTTCGGACACCCTTCGTTCCGAAACTGGCTCATGCTCTGCACCATGCCACACAACATGCATGCTCTGTTGAGCTTAGGCGTTTGTCTTCCTCTCTTCAGCGTGGACATCTCTGCGGAGCTGGTGTGTATCGATACTGTGGTGTGTCTGCTTCTCCGAAGTTGGGGCCTACCTTATGGTGTAGCCAGCGGAGCAGATTCATGTAGGAGGCGCTCCAGCTGCTAAATAGTTACTCCCGTAACAGTGGCCGGCAAGGAGGAGTGGGAAAAACGCCAGCGGCTTGCTGGCCCGCCGTCGCGTCGATTTTCGGTTAGAGATCCATTCCACTGATGGAATGATGGTCCGACAAAAGTGATGATGTAAATGGTTGATTGTCCCCGAGTAGAAGCACTTCCTGTTTTCCACGTCCCACTTTGCAACACAACGACTACTCATGTTGCCAAGATTCTATAGGCCCAACAAGATTATAAGGTGCAGCCGGAATTACAATCGGTTGCAATGCAGAAACTTTTCACTTGAACCAGTTTCAGAAGGATTGAAACATGCGTCAGAGATGCTTATACAGGTTCACGCAGACTCGCTGTTGCCGTGGTGGGTCTTTATTCCGTTAGCCACGTTTACTATGCGGACCTGCTTTACGCTTCCAATAGCCATATATCAGAGACGTGGACTGCGGAAGCAGAATGAACTACGGCCAATCATCCAGGCAACTACCCCGGTCCTACGTGCCAAACTGGCTTCCGTTGCGCAAGCGGAACAAGTAAAACGACAGAAAGAACTTGCAAGTGGAATAAAGAGTCCAGTACCAAACGAGAAGGCAACGTTGACGGCAGATAAGATAATGATTCTCGCAGCCAAGGAGAAATACAAAAGACAAAAGGCATTGTTCAAACAATATGGCTGTCAAACATGGAAAATGATGCTACTTCCTGCCGTGCAGATACCGCTCTGGGTCTCCTTTTCGTACATGTTCAGAACCATTACCGGATGGGCGGATTTCGGGAATAAGTCAAACATCGACATGTCTTTGACAGATGAACATTTTTTGCATTTGTATGATCTATCAGTGAGCGATCCCTATTTCATACTACCAATCACCTTGGGTGTTGTTGCGTTATGTAATGCCGAATGGAACTTCAAGACTGCAGATCTTATGCAGCTAACCACCAGAGGAAAGAAAAATACGCTAAGGCCAACGGCGTTCGATGTCATCATAACCTTATCTCGTGCATCGTTGATATTTTTGACAGCAGTTGCTACACAAGCGCCAGCTGCTCTAGTCATGTATTGGATAAGTTCGAATTCCTACTCGCTTCTCCAGAACATCTTCATGGACCGGTTTTTACCTCTCAGGTACAGTCCTTATGAGCGTTTCAGAAGAACGAGCAGTGTTCCAAAAGACGCCAAACCATTAGTTAGATACTACTAACCATTGTAATATGTTTATAGATAAAATTTCGGAGATCTTGTAAAAAGGCAGGTTTAAATGAAGTACCAGTGTGCTCTTTATTATATACATATGTTACAAAATCGCTCCGTGTCTATATGAAAATTTATGCTCCTCATAATCATAATGTGAAAACCAACGACCAACTAAATCGTAAACTAACAATCCTTCCACCCTATCTGTCTTATCCTTTTTCAAGTATTGTCTGGAGAAAGTAGCATATCCGTAAGCCCCAAAAAATATGGTATAGAGTGGAGAACCTCTTAGATTACAACTTCGACCCCTATAACTTGTTGCAGAGAACAAACCTATTTTCCGTTGCAGATCATTCTCGAAACTGTCACAAATCTCAACAATGATTCCTCTAGCCTGCGACGCATCAGACCACACAACATCACCTATGGATAAGTGCTCAGCTTCCCAGAGTATATCCATCTCCTGAACTTTTTCCAATCCGGAAATTTTCAAGTCGTAGGAAGTATCTCTCAAATATAGCGCTTTGAAACTGACAGGGATATTTACGGATAGCATCTGTAGTACAGGCAGGTTAAATATCGACGCAAAGTCCAATATGTTGTTGTTTTTGCTCGACTCCTCATTGTACATCCCATTTGTCAGTATCAGGCGCAAAACATTCCATGCTTTTACATTGACATAGCCCCCACAGCCTAAAATCTGGCCCTGAATGTGATCACCTCTATGAACAGTGACTATTTTTTCATCGTTCCTCATCTGATATATAATCTGGTCTGCGCCTCTTAAGTCGTCTAACCTAGATTGAAATCCGTCATAAAAGCTCAAAAACTTGCTGAGGTAAAGAGCTTTTCTACTCCCAATGCCTACTGCATTGTCATTTGTATCGTGGTGATGAACCATCGAAGAGCCCGGATCATTCATTGGGAATATTCTTAGTATCTCAGGCACTTGATCTTCCCTCTTCAAATACATTTGTCTTTCGTCTATCAACAAATATAAGTACCTGTTTCCGTCCTTTATGCGAATGCACCATTCGTTGATATCGACATATGTGTCCAAGCCTACCATTTGACATAGTTTGGCAACAACAGCGTTTTTCACCAATGGACTACCCTCACTGTCTCCACAGTAATATCTCAAAATTGAGAGATCTTCAACTGTTGCCTTGTTAACATTTCTTTCATACCTCAATATTCGGCGTCTCTTACTCTCAATAACTCTATGTAAGATGGTCACTAGAGCCAGAATCTTCTCTGCAGGCTTTGTGTTTTCCTCAAAATTGTACGTGTTGAAATTGTATACGACGGTTTTGATAACTGCATGACGTTGTAAAATTAATTCGTAATATCTAGAATCTATGAGTGACAATTGGACAAAAACAGACTCTAAATCATCCGGTAAGTGGCCCATCTGAAGCCTTTTGTAAAAGTTTAGGCATTTCCACAACTTCCCTGCTTCTAGAATACTGGATGCAACATAAATCCTGTCCAGTTTAGTGTTTCTCTTTTTCTGTAAACGGATGAAATCATCAGCCAACGCAAATCTGGCATTGCCTACTGTAGTGCTGCTACTTGAGGCGTATATGGATGAGGTGATGTGCAATGACTCGCCCAATAGGCAGGGCACAAATGAGTCAAAGTTTTGGTAGACCAGCAATAACCTACTCTGAATATCTGTCTCTTTCTTTTTTGTCTGTGTTTCGGTGTCCGTAAAGGGAGAATAATTCAAAATATCGGTAATCAAGGATCTCAAGAACTTGTCGTCATTTTTCTTCCGTCGGAAATAGTGGAAGCATGATTCATTGGATTTGAGCTTTTTTTTATATACAAGCGAGATGGGGTTATAATCTGACATGTACCAGTTCTTCCTGATCTTCGGCCACCAGACCGAATCTGAGGTCATCGTCCGGTAAAACTGGTGGTTGGCCAGCGCCAACGAAAAGATGTCGGTTCGGTCCATATGATCTGAGATCTGAACCCATATTTCCAACGGCAAGTCCGTCAACGAAAGCGTCGGCATTGTGGGCTGCTGGAGTGCTAATCCTTTGCTTAACAGTGATGGTGGTCCCTCGCTGGGACTGTCAATGAGGGTCTGTGTGAGTTGTAGTCTCTGCCTGGGGGGCACTTTCTCAGTAAAGGCAACTCTGATTGTAAGGATACTGCCCGTAATGAATGTGGGAGAGTGCCCCGACTGCGGCTATCGAAAGCATGGCAATAACAGGATGGTCTGCGGGTAAAAATACAGAGACCGGTACTGACAAACCGAGCAGTGCTCGATTCATGTCGATGTTTTTGTTGTTTACATATTGCAGCGTTCCGGGAAAAAGTTATATAGTATGGCAGGATTCATCAACGGGCGGGGGAAGCGTCTGTCATGTGGGGCTGTCGCTCTCATCAGAAGCAGCCAGTCTGGTGAATGGCCCCTTGTTTGAAGGATTCTGGGTTTGAAGCGTAGAGCCGGCAAAGCGCCGTTGAGATTTCTCCACTTATCCTGACGTGACGGCAGCGTAGGTTTCTGCGATATGCCGCACTATTACCGTGGAAGCAGCAAGCTTACAGGCAGAGCTCGTCCATTTCACTGTAAACCTCGTAAATCTTATAAACCCGAAGCTATAACATGGCTACCGAGAATGATAGCTTTTGGGGGCCGATATCGGCCGTTCCGTTTCTGCAACCCCCAAGATGTTCTACTGGTTACTGAGTTATACTCCATCTCAAACTTTGCAAACAATTTTAGACCACGGCATAGCTGCTGCATGAAAGCTTGCCCAACGATAGTTAACAGAACTCAGAGCCATTATAGCGGCCCGGTGACTGACTACGCTGCGTTTAGACAAACCAACCTTTCTCTTACTACTCAGGATGCATTCAGGTAGGCACGGTTCTTGCAAAATTTCTGTTTCGTTTGGCTTCCGCTAACACGAACTTTGTTGTCCGACTACGCCATTTTGTGGGGAACCCTGACGCTTGCTTCCCCACATATTCTGCCCAAGAACTGTCCAGCGTTGTGGAGAGAGAAAAAATTTCCCCATGGGGGGCGGATGGAACGGGTTGAGTATTCGGTCGCTGTGTATTACGGGACGATATATATGAGAGTCTGTATAAAAATGGAGTTTGAAGAGGAAGCCGGAGACGAATCAGCGAAGCGGCTTCATTATTTCCTCGTAGAGCATCTTCTTCAGCTGCAAGATCGACAACTGATCCTTCTTTTTGTCAAAGTCGAAAAAGTCCTCTGGGAGTTTTTCGGCGATTGGCTCGTCGTTCGGCTCGTGGTAAAAGGAGACATACGGGTGTTCCAATGCCTCTGTTACGGTCAACCTGTTCTTCGGATTGAACGTGAGTAGTTTCTCGAGTAAATCTGCGGCGTCCGGGTTGGCGTTGGGGAAGAGTTCGGCAAAGGATTTTTTCCTCTTGAAAGGTATCATGCGGATATACTCCTTAGCTCTTCTGGACTTGATTGCGTTGAAGTCGTCCATCTTTGGGGTACCGAGGATGTCTATGATGAGAGCCAACTGGTTGTGGTAGTCGGAGCCGGGGAAGAGGGGTCTGCCGGAGAGCATTTCTGCCAGTATGCAGCCGACGGACCAGACGTCGATGGCAGTGGTATACTCCTGGAACGTGAGCATGATTTCCGGGGCTCGGTACCAGCGGGTGGCGACGTACTCAGTCATGAAGCCGAAGTTATCGTCGTGGGAGGCGACGGATCTAGCCAAGCCGAAGTCGCATATTTTCAAGTCGCAGTTTGAGTTGAGGAGGAGGTTAGACGGTTTCAAATCTCTATGCAAAACGTTTGCGGAATGGAGGGCCTTGAGGGCCCTTAATGTCTGGTATATGAAGTATTGGCAGTGGTTGTCGGATAATTTCTGCGAGCGGATGACGCGGTGCAGGTCGGTTTCCATCAACTCCTGGATGAGGTAGACCTCGTTGAAGCTGTCGAAGTCGTAGGGTATCTGGATGTCCAGGATGCCGATGATGTTTTCGTGGTTGAAGTGTTTCAACAACTTCAACTCTCTGAGCGTTCGCAAGCAGAACATGGTGCGCTCAAAGGGCTGTATCTTCTTGATGGCAACCTTCTGCTGCGAGGGCTTGTACAGCGCCGAGCAGACGATACCGTAGGCGCCTTCACCTACGATTTCCTTGATCTCGTAGTAGTCACTGACGTTAAACGTGACCTGTGTCTGTGTATGGGACATTGCTAGAGAGAGGGAAGTGTGGTATGCTAGAGGAGATGCAATGATAGTGTGCTAACAGAATAGACTTGTGTGTTTATGTGATAAGGTCTATAGGATAGTGTCTATAAGTTTGTGTGCCTGCGTACGTAGTGGATGTGCGTCTGTTCTCCACTGTTTTCAAATGCAGAAGGTAAGGTGCAGAGAAAGTCTGTTGGAACGTGTTTTCGAGGCGTGAAGTTCGAGGCCGAAATTGTTGTTGTTGTTGTCGTAGTAGGAGTTCTGGCGGTGATGTTGGTGGCGCTACGGGGGTTAGGGGTCAGGGGCGATTGTAGTTGCTTACACACAGACTTGCGGCAGACCAGGTGGGCAGCGAGGCCGATGAAGGAACGAGAGCCGGTGTAGCAGTTGGCGTTGCAGCTGTTGCTGGTCGTGCCACGAGAGAGGGAGAGGCTCGCCTGGACAATGCAGATGCTGCGCTACACGGGAGCGGATGTAAATAAATACACAGATGGTGCACATAGAGTGTGCGTGCAGAGTGCGACGCCGGATGATGTCATGCGAACGGGGGGGCTTGGGCGGCCGTTGGGCGCAGACGGGGCAACGGGGACGGCGGGGAGAAAAACAAGACGCGGGGCAGAAAGGAAGACGCGTCAGCAGGGTGGGGTCGAGGGGAGGCGGAAGGGCGAGACCGTCGAGGAAAACACCGAACGCCGAGCGCGAGCGCCGTCCGAAAGAAAGAGACAAAAAAGAGGGGAAAAAGAGAATGAGCGCACGTGCTTGCACAAAGGGTTTTTACAGCCCTCTGTTGCCTTCCCAATTTGGCAGGGGATTTTTCACCGTCCTCGGCGGGACCGCCATTGCAGCTTTGGGGAGGAGAGGTGAGGGAGAGAGGGAGGACGTTGGACGTAGTGAAAGCCGGTGGTTCATTTTTCACCATGTTTTTTCCTCTCTGACGTGCACATCTGCTGGTTCTAGTGAAGCCTTTACAGACTATACCAAAACAAACAACAACACAGAATGGTCAACGTTATTTCCAAGAAGAGAAAGCTCGTCGCTGACGGTGTCTTCTACGCCGAATTGAATGAATTCTTCACCAGAGAGTTGCCAGAAGAAGGTTACGCTGGCTGTGAAGTCAAGATCACCCCAACCAAGACCGAGGTTATCATCAAGGCCACCAGAACCAACGCTGTCTTGGGTGAAAAGGGTAGAAGAATCAGAGAGTTGACCATGTTGATCCAAAAGAGATTCAAGTTGGCTCCAGGCTCCATCATCCTTTACGCTGAAAGAGTCCAAAACAGAGGTCTTTCCGCTGCCACCCAATGTGAATCCTTGAAGTTCAAGTTGTTGAACGGTTTGGCTGTCAGAAGAGCCGCCTACGGTGTCATCAGAAACGTCATCGAATCCGGTGCTAAGGGTGTCGAGGTTGTCATCTCCGGTAAGTCCAAGGGTGCCAGAGCCAAGGCCATGAAGTTCGGCTCCGGTTTCATGATTCACTCCGGTCAACCAGTTAATGACTTCATTGAGGTTGCCACCAGACACGTTCTCTTGAGACAAGGTGTTCTTGGTTTGAAGGTCAAGATCATGACCGACCCAGCCCTCAACAAGAAGGGTCCAAAGTCCTTGCCAGATTACGTCAAGGTCCTCGATCCAAAGGAAGACGAAAGAATCGAAGAGCCTTCCGTCATTGTCCACAAGTCCGTTGCTCCAGCTCCTTCTGCCGAAGCTACCGAGGTTGCCACCGAAGCTTAAATCTAGTTTATCGCTTGTGTATTTCTATATAAAGTAAGGTAACTACGTCTCGTGTACAATTTTCCAGTCATCATAATAATAATAGTATTTTGTTATTTCTTTTATTTCAGAAAGCAAAAAAAGAAAATAATAATAAAATCATGGTACAAACAAAACAAAAATAAAGAAGGAAGGAAAAAAATATACAAACAAGAAAGTTAGACAAAGAAAGAAACTGATACGAGCTCAAAACTCACTCACTCACTCATTCTTCTCTTTTGTTCTCTTTCATAATACATATTTAAAAGATCAATGGCCTTGTCGACAGAGGCCTTGGTACCAACCAAAGTAATTTCCCTCTCGTCGTCCTCGGTGTTCTCGTTTTCGATAGCAACCGCACATTGGGACAACAATCTAATTTCTTGAATTCTAGATCCACGTTTACCAATCAATGCACCAATGTATTCGTTAGGAAAGCTGATCTTTTTGATGATCTCTTTACCGCCGGTTCTGATGTCACTAGGGGCTGCGCCCGCAGGAGCATTATAGTTGCCATTTGGAACAGCACCATTCCCCATACCGTTGCCGTTGTAGCTGGTTCTGCCAAGACCCCCATTGAAATTGCTTCTATGGAACCTGTTGTTTTCTAATGGTGCACATGGAACGTAAAATGTCGTTGGCGCAGTACCTTGGTAGTCTCTCAAGAGGTACTTGGAGATGGACAATAGCGCATCTTTCAAGTTTTCTTCAGTACCTTGCAACTCAACTAATCTTTCTGTAGAGTGTTCCAAGAAATCCTTGGATGCAACCATTTTGATGTCGTTATCTTCTTGGATGGATTTGATTCTCAAACCGCCCTTGCCGATCAAAGTGCCGACCTGGGAGTTTGGAATCAACAATCTCAAAAATAGGTTGGTTTCGTATTCAGGGCTTCTGTAGTTAGGTCTCTGGGTCAATGGACGCAAAGGTGGGTATTCGTAGGAAATCAATCTGAGAGGATTCGAGTTATTTTCGTCTGCTTCCTTGATCGTCTGGATGTTGGCGTCGGTGACTGATTGCGCAATGTCCACCAAGGCGCTCGGGATGTTGTCGACCATACCGGTGACGGTTAAGATACGGTCAATACAGCCGTCCATGACCTTCGAGACACCCGCCTTGACGTCGAACTCGTCTCTGATCTTGGAGATGTTGACACCTTCCTTGCCAATGATGGCGCCGGCCTCTCTTCTAGACACGAGGATTCTGTATGTGATCAAGGTCTTGCCCAGGTCAAGGTCGTAGTTGTCTTCGGTCTCGTTTTCACTCTCCTCAAGGCGGTTGGAGGGGGTCTTGCTGACTGGAGGCTGCTCCGAGTTGATGTTGTTATCGAAAAGGGATTCTGAGGTGGTCATTGTGCTAGCTGGAGTAATGATGTGTCAATGGTGCTGATGGAGGTGGTGTTTTGCCGTAAGTACTCGTAGTTACTGTTGCTGGTGTTGTCGTCGTCGTCTGTGGAGGGATCGATGGTGAGTTTGGCTTTGATTGATGAACAATAAAAAGTGGAGTGGGGGAGGTGGGTTAGGGGGGCGTTCAGGAGAGTTTGAGTGTTCTTTTTCAGGGAAAAAAGAGGACTGCCTGTGTGATCTGACAAATGACTGGTACAATGGTGAACTGCTGTGTCGAACCAAGGAAAGCAGGATTCTCTTCTGCTTGCGGGCCTGCCCTGCTCCCGAGAACGCCTGTGGCTATACAGCCCTCTCTGACCGGGCTCCACGACCATATTATCTCGACGTGGGACTCATTGCGGGCCCCTCGTTTTTTCCATCCTCGCGGTCTCTTGCTCTTTCTAGCTCCGTTGCCCTCTTCTCGACGACGGCGGCGGCGACGGCGATTGCAGCGGGCCGGACAAAGTCTTGATTGTAAGAAGGGCGGCAGCAGCCGTGGTAAGTCGTTGTAGTCGGGACAGCTGCACTGTTAGTCGAGGTAGCATTGGACTTTGCTGGGGAAAAGCCCGGCAACTGTGTGTCCCGAGATGCCCAAACGCCAGGGCTGCCCGAACCCTCTTCGCCCTCGTCCGGTCACGTGCAGCAAAAGTGTCAAAAGTCAAAGAAGAAAAGCAGGATATGGTATATTGGAAGAAAGCCAGGACAGGACGGAGTCTTGAATGGCTTTCCCCACAGTCCAGACATGTCCCACCACGCAGACTACTCCAACTTCGAGTCTAAGGCGTCCCGCAAGGACGCCTTGGAGACGCTTGTGATGTCTTACCAGGCATTGGCAGCATCGCAGAGCAATTGGGTGGCCAACCTGGCCAACTGCAGCTCTCTGCTCTACCACTGCTACAGCGACGCCGGCGTGAACTGGGCCGGGTTCTACGTGGTCGACAAGGATGCCGATGTCGACGTTGAGCAGCTCATCCTCGGCCCGTTCATGGGCAAGGTGGCGTGTCAGACGATCCAAATCGGCAAGGGAGTGTGTGGCACTGCTGCGGCGACGCTGCAGACACAAGTCGTGCCCAACGTGGAGGCGTTCCCGGGGCACATTGCCTGCGACGGTGAGACCAAGAGCGAGATCGTGTGTCCGATCACGCAGTCGGGAAGGCTTGTGGGCGTGCTGGACATCGACTGTCTGAACCTCAACGGCTTCAGCGACGTCGACAAGCACTACCTCGAGCTTCTCTGCGAGAAGATCGCAGAGACGTGCAGTTTTTAAGTCAAAAAACGTTTGTTTCTATATCGTGTAACTTAAATAGCCCTCTCTCCATTGCTAGCACACCTCGTCCAAGTTCACCCCGCCATCGTCTGCGGGAGGGGTTCGCATGTATAGCAGCCTGTACACGTCGGACACGACGATCGCAGCCAACGACCCGCACACGTTGACCAGGATGTCGTTGTAGTCGAACGTCCGAAACGGCGATATGACGTGCTGTGCATACTCACTCCCGATGCCCCCGGCTACCGTGCAGATGAGGAACGTGGCGTTCCGGGCCAGCCACGTGTACTTTGTGTCAAGAATCCAGTAGAACAAGAAGCTCATAACAAAGAACATCCCAAAGTGGATCCACTTGTCGTGCGGCAAAGAAATGTCCGCAAACCCGAGGTACAGTGCCAGTACCACAAAGAATGCAAAGACTACAGGAAGGAAAAAGAGGAAATGTTAGCATGCTGTTTTTTGGGGGGTGGGAAGACGACTGAGCTCATTCGTACCGATGAAGATGTCACGCCGGATTCTCATAGCATCCGTGTTAGTCTGCCCTTATTAGCACATGGAACCAGGCGCCACGGTAATCTGGAGGAAGCAGTTAGACCGAGAAATTGTTGATTTCTCGGGTCTGCACCTCACAGCGAGACGGAGTTTTCATGTCACCTCTGCACTGCATCCCCCTGCACTATCTCTGGGGTATTTCGCTTTTGCCTGCCTGGTCTGCTGCCTGCACGCCATCCAGTTTGCGCAGCCCAGCAGATACAGCTCCCACACAGTGATCGAGATGCCGCTGACACACGTGGGGAACGGATACGTGGTGTGTGGAGTGTGTCACTGCGACTCAGACAATTACCCCAAGAAAACATACTACTGCCCGGCATGCATTGGCTTCAAGCTCTTGAAGTACAACTTGAACAAGATCAATCTGCAAAATGTGAACTCGCTTGCTGCTCACGACATCAATTCTGTTCTTGAGGCCTGCTTCGGTGATAACGCCACCCAGTTCTTGACCAAATACACCGACGACTACGATAGGGACGACAGAGATAAGAAGCTTGATGGGACCAATGTCTCCATCGGGTCTGTTGCGAGGCTTGCGTTCATGTTGATGAACGTGGACCTCCTGAAGAAACAGGAGCATATCAAGAGCATTGAGCAGCTGGTGGAGGGGAAACGCCGACAGTCCGAGAAACTCGAGGGCCGAATAAAGGTTCTACAGGAGAAGCGGAAGGCCAAGCAGTGTCTCATCGACCTCCACCGAGAGAGAGTGGCGGCGAAAATGGCCACCGAGCTACAGAACATCAGCGAAATCAAGCGTCTTTTGAACATTGGAATAGTCACTCGACAGAACGAGTACATTTCACTGGAACAAAGGAGGAGGACCTACGACTTAATGGTACTTTGGAACGTCCGGATTCTCGACGAAAGGAAGATAACTGTACTATTCAGTCCCATTCTTCCCATTACCCAGCTGGCGAGCCATTCAATGGACCTGGTGCTGAGCTCACTCATGAAGTCGTGCGAGCTTGTGGAAGCCTTTGCACGCATGCTAGACACGGAGCTTCCGTTCCGCGTCGACACGGGTTACAACGACTTCGCCATTGGCGATTTCTATTACAAGCTGAAGGACAAGAGAAGTATCTTCGAGCTGAACCACGTGCAGATGCTCAAGTTCTGCATGGGCATCACCCGCGTGATCTCTAACGTCGTGGTGCTCTTGCGTAGAGTGGACGCCAAGTACCAGTTCGAAAGCACTACTCTCGCAGACTTGCTTGCCTACGACGCGTTGTTGGTCAGACTGGTCACTACTTTGCTCGGGAAAGACGGCGCCGCCGAGGTACAACGCAGGACGCAAACCTTGGAAAACAAGATCTCTCATCCGTCAGCAGAATCTCGGCATCCTTCGAAGGGGAAACACTCTTCACCATGGTGCTTCTGGTTTCCCTCATACGCTGACGAAACACAGACCCAGACTCCAGACGTCCCACCGCAGACATCTGTTGCCCGCTACAACGTCACCACCGTGACAGAGTACAACACCGTCCTCAGCAGTAGCGCCGTCACCGGGAGCATCCCCGAGGAGAGGGCGGAACGGTCGCTCACGGGCACCGTCCGGGCGTCCAACCCGGCCATCGACGCCACAGAACTCGTCCACGACGAAAGACGACTCGCCGAGGAGGTTTTCTGCTTCCTCGTCGCCCAGATGCAGGGTCTCCGCCACGAGAGCAGTTCGAGGGATTCACTGGCCCAGAAACACCTCCGGAAGCCAAAGGCCATGAAACATGAAAGCCAAATGTGGGTGCTGACGTAAGCGGATGGCTAGCTGGCTTATGTTAGCAGGAACCGCCGCCCTTAAGTCTGCCATCGCCGCCCCTGTGTACGGAACACCAGAGAGAGCGCAGTGGCTGCCTGCTGCATCTGCCAGAGCCAGGAGAGGCTGCCTGATAGCCAGATAACATGAACGGATCTCTGAGGATCGGGATTCCAGGTGCTGTTGGCGGCGGAAGCAGGGTTAGAGAAGCACACGCCCAGAAGACAACAGCAATGCTATCAGACAAGGAGCTATGTACGTATATGCGACGAGGAGCAGCCGAAACGAACGGTGGAAGTATCTGCCCGGGGTCCTCCGTCCGGACGGATGCACCGCAGGAAGACAACGGTCTGCCACTCCTCAATGGATATTCGCCACGGATGGGAATTACTGGCTGTGGACGAGGTGGTTGATCGAGGGAGAGTTTTGTATACTAACACTGTTTTAACGTAACATTTTTGCAGTCGACTTAAACAAAAAGGCCGTCACACAGGGCTTCAACATCAAGCCTCGTTTGGACTACAACACCGTTGGAGGTGTCAATGGTCCATTGGTGATCTTGGAAAACGTGAAGTTCCCATCGTACAACGAGATTGTGGACTTAACCTTGCCAGACGGAACCACCAGAGCGGGACAAGTCTTGGAGGTGAGAGGCGACAAGGCCGTCGTCCAGGTGTTCGAGGGTACTTCCGGTATCGATGTCAAGAAGACCAGAGTCGAGTTCACAGGCTCCAGTTTGAAGATACCTGTTTCCGAAGACATGTTAGGTAGAGTCTTTGACGGTTCCGGTAGACCAATCGACAATGGACCAAGAGTCTTCGCCGAAGACTACCTCGACATCAACGGTTCTCCAATCAATCCATACGCTCGTATCTATCCTGAGGAAATGATCTCCACTGGTATCTCTGCCATTGACACGATGAACTCCATTGCCAGAGGCCAGAAGATTCCTATTTTCTCTGCTTCCGGTTTGCCACACAACGAGATTGCCGCACAGATTTGTAGACAGGCAGGTTTGGTCAGACCTACAAAGGACGTTCACGACGGTCACGAGGACAACTTCTCCATTGTCTTTGCCGCTATGGGTGTCAACTTGGAAACGTCCAGATTCTTTAAGCAAGATTTCGAAGAAAACGGTTCCCTAGAAAGAACTTCTCTTTTCTTAAACTTGGCCAACGATCCAACCATTGAAAGAATTATCACACCAAGATTAGCCCTCACAACTGCAGAATACTTGGCTTACCAGACTGAAAGACACGTGTTGACGATCTTGACCGATATGTCTTCCTACGCTGACGCCTTGAGAGAAGTCTCTGCCGCAAGAGAAGAAGTCCCAGGTAGAAGAGGTTACCCAGGTTACATGTATACTGATTTGTCGACCATCTACGAAAGAGCCGGTAGAGTCGAGGGTAGAAACGGTTCCATTACTCAGATTCCAATTTTGACAATGCCTAACGATGATATCACACATCCAATTCCAGATTTAACCGGTTACATTACCGAGGGTCAAATATCTGTCGATAGACAACTACACAATAGAGGTATCTATCCTCCAATTAACGTTTTGCCTTCCTTGTCGAGATTAATGAAGTCTGCCATTGGTGAAGGTATGACCAGAAAGGACCATGGTGATGTTTCCAATCAATTGTATGCAAAGTATGCCATTGGTAGAGATGCTGCCGCTATGAAGGCCGTTGTCGGTGAAGAAGCATTGTCAACAGAAGATAAATTGTCATTGGAATTCTTGGAGAAATTCGAAAAAACCTTCATTGCTCAAGGTGCTTACGAAAACAGGTCCGTTTTTGAATCTCTTGATCTCGCATGGTCTTTGTTGAGAATTTATCCAAAAGAAATGTTGAACAGAATCTCTCCAAAGATTTTGGCCGAATTCTACGATCGTGAGAGAAACGATGACGAGGACGACGAAGAAGAAGAAAAGGACAGCTAACTGATGTTTCCCGATTGCTGAAACCGTTTCAGTGATTTTTATATAATCTGTATCTGTAAAAAAAAAGAAACTAATATAAAAGAAACCACGTACCCACGTAATAAACTGATTTTTAATGCGCTTCCTATTCAAGCAGGAGCATGAATCTCGCATTTTTCCCCTCGTCACGCATTATTCACAGGCCTACTCAAATATGCATGCGTGCATGTCCCTCTCCCAGTAAGATTTCCACTTCGCTGTCATTCTGTCACAACTCTAAGGCACATCTCTAGTCAACAAGAACATGGAGAAGCCGTTGGGATTATTAGATTTGCCAGGCGAGATTTTGCAGAAGATTTTCGTGCAGGTACCCACGGAATTGGAACAGACATGTCGGACTTTTGTGGTAATGTACAATGATCACTATAGAAACTTGTTTGTGGACCGGTTTGGACCTCACATTCTCCGTACCATTGCTAAATACGATTATAAGTACTTGATCGACTACATACGCTCATTTGACTATTGGAGGGAAGATATTCGTAAGATTATAGCAGAACATTATGACTTGAAACTGCCGTATACTGATGAAGCTGAACTGGAGGGTGAAAGTTTGGACCCTGCTGATAAATTGAACTGCCAGTACATCAGGGATTCATGGAAGTTGGTCTATGGAATATATGTGAACCGCCGGATCTTTGTAGATTACGATGATTACACAGTGAACTCCTACGCGAGTGCACCAATGTGTTCAGTCAAAATAGACAAGACATTGAAATTAACACCGGGACTTTACAATATGTCATGTGCTTTGATCATCAAAACCTATGCTGGCATGAGCTCGAGTGTTTTCAAGGTTTTGGACGGCAAAACGGGAAACAAGCTTTTGGAATACCAGCCGGCCTCGCATTTCTCGGAGTTGGTTCCGCACAACAAGTTCGTGCTACTGGACATTGGGTCGTTTGAAGTCAAGAAGCCAAAGATTGTGGAACAGCAAATGGTTGAGTCCAGTGAAGAAGAAAGTAATGGAGAGGAGATCGTGACAACAATTGAGGAGGCTGTCCAGAACAAACTAGTTGATGTCCATGTAGTTGTTGAGGAGGCAGGAGTGATGGTCAAATCGGGGTACATCATGTGCTATATTGACGTTAATGCGTACCAGCTCAAGGACTGTATGGTCAACCCGGCCGGAGACTTATACTGTGTCAATGAAAAGTACTGGTTGGCATGGTGGATTGAAAACCAGCCTCCGCTACCGGAAAATGTTGTCAACGTACTTTTAAAAAAATTGTACAAGAGTATGGAGAAGTCAATGAAGCTGATCAAGTCAACAACTCCACACCGAAGGATGGGTTCATTTGCTGAATCTAACCTCGAAGCCCGGATCAAGAGAGTTGAGATGAATCCTGTAATGGTTGTTGGCGAGGACGATTCCGAGGTAACCGACAGTACTGAAGGTACTGATGGGGAAATAAACTTGGAAACCTACAACAGAGAGTTCTATTCGAAATTCAACAAGGACGGTGAGTTGATTGTGAGGGAATTCAAGTTTAGGACGATGAAGGACCGGAGAAGATATGAGGAGTGGGTTGGACAGAAGGAGGAGAGGGGATCTTCCTCCGTTCCATCTGGGACAGTATTTACTATGGAGCCTCTTAAATGGAAGCTGACCACAATAATGGAGATTTGAGAGGTTTGGGCTCCGATTTTATAAACTCTACATAGTTAGTCACATATTTACAGTGAGATAGGTAAGATGGTTGGGTGGAATTTCGCTGCGCTCAAAGGGGGAGCGTGCATGAATCATCCCCAGTTTCTTTGATCATTGCGATTGAATTGCCGTGGCTTCTGATAAGTTACTACTAAGTGTTGGGTGGGAACCTGAGGGGAGTTGTATAGTACAAATACGAGAAGATGGAAGGAATCAGCGGACAGCAAGAGTTGAGGTCAAGGAGCACGCCGTATGCTGCACAAAGGGACAAAATGCCCGAGATAATGCGTCGGCCATCGAGATTAGACGAGAGGTTAACCAAGGCGCAGAAGCTTGACATACGAGCGCATCAGAGGACGTACCAGGGGGCGTACATACGAACGTGTATTGGCAGTTTGTCGTTCAGCTTGTTGGTGATGAAGTTGTTTTCGAAAGAGTTCATGTTCATTGGGCTTGTGTTCCAAGTGTACTCCTTGCTAATCTGCGTGATTGGGTACCACCGAGCGAGCAACATGGATCTCTACTTCATTGACTTCAGCCGGGGGGACTGGTACAAGGACTACGTGCGTTTGGAAACAAGGGACACGGAGACAATTAACGGACATGTGCTTGTGGACAACAAGTACTACTTCAAGACGAGCGGGAACTACGTTATCTGGTTGAGCATAATCACCGGCAGCTGCTACATAGTTTTGTTTGTATTGCTAGCCATTATGTGATAGGGAGTAAGGTTTACAGGTTTATATTAATATATGATTAATATTACTATAGTATATGTATATAAGGAATAGTTATTATATTATGGGTCAGATGGAGGTGCTAGGATGCGTTGTTGAATCATTCTTCTTTGACACCACCTGTACCAGCAGTTTCAGCCTTTTCGATAGAAGATTTGTCGGTCTTGACATCACCACCGGTCAAGCCGGAGAGGATAGAAGGAGCAGCCTTGAACGGTCTCTTCAAGTCGCCGACAGCGGGAGAGTTGAAGAGATGGATCTTGACTATGTTTGATTCCAAGGCGCCCTTGACTGGGGAGATGGATTGCATGACCAATGGGTTGGCAAACTTCATGTACAGGTGCATGAAACCGGTCATGGCCAAGCCTGTGAAGACGCCCTTGATGGCGGAGTCGATCTGCTTCAAGTCGTAGTCCTTGACGGTGGTGGTGACCAACTTGGATTCGCTTTCGCCGGCCATTTTGTTTGGGGCGTCCAAGTACTTCAAGGTGGTCAAATCGTTCTTTTTGACGATGGTGAAGCGGACAAAGAGGTAGATGAGTAGGGTCAATGACTGGCCGACGACGAAGGCCAGTCTGACGTAGAAGAGCGTGGTTGGGTCTTCAAAGTCGAGCTTTTTGGACACTTGCATGGCGACAAGCATCAAGACGAGGTTGGTGACTGCGGGATTCATCTTGTGTGCGGGGTGGGGCTGCTCAAGAGTGGACTAAAGAAGGAGATGTAGGGGAAAAGGGAAAAACAAGGGAAGAAAACGGAGGGCAAGAAGAAGTGAAAAATGGGGGGGGCACAGGAGATAAGCCTGGACGACGCCCGAGGGCCAGCGTACTTGGTGAGCAAATAGGCCAGATAAGCTAAACACGACGAGCACTGGCGCTGGCAGAGGGAGGCCGTCTGTCGTTGAGACAGGACGGTTTCTCGCCGGTGAAAATTTGTTCATCCTCCACGGCGGTGGCGCTGGCTAGGGCGGGGGGAGGCCGTTTCCGTTCTTGCCCTCCGCGGAACGATAAACGAGGAAGGCATTTTCCGATGCACGGGTGTGTGGACGTCTGCATGTGTGGCGCATGTGAAACAGGACACGTCACGTGTTGTGGGGCGGATATGCGGCCTCTCACTCTTTTTTGCGCCGATCGGCGCTAAAAACGCGGGCGCGGGAACGTGCGACAATAGACACGTCGCGTGCTGGGCGTCTTTGGTGTTGCCTTTTTTCCCTTTTTTCGCTGGTGCGTCCCGATCGGGCACGCGGCCGGCGGCGGCGGCAGGGGTTCAGCACAGACGAGCCGGCGGCGCATTGTCGTGCTGCATGCGGAGATTGTTTACCTCTTTTTTTGGCGTTCCTCCTGTTGACGCTAGCAGGCTGGCGAGCCGGCCTGCGCAAGGCCTGCTAATCGAGTAACCACATGGTCTGTCCGGGTCTCTCACCAAGTGGACGAGAGAAGAGCCCTTTGACTGAGTTTATCTGTCCCGCCTCTCCGGCTCATATTGTCGGCTCTGCTCTGAAAAGGCGTCTTCCACATACGTAAGTTCTCGGTGCATTGTGTCCCCAGTTTGCTCTCCAACATTCATAGCCTACAAGGGCGTGTCTCTGTTTATCTCGCTCACGTTCACGCTCACGCTCAAGCTCAAGCTCACGCATAACCACACGCAAACACACACAAACACACGCACCTTTCTAGGAGAAGCAGGACACACGCCATGAGCAGGCACATCTCGCACTTGTCAGAGATGACACCGTCGGCTCTGAACAAGACGGCGTTCCCGCAGAACTCACGCAAGAGACTTTTGCATTCTCCGAACTCGCCAAACAACAACAACAACAACAACAACTCCAGCAGCAACAATCCCAGCAAGCCGGGTAGCATAAGCAACCAGCACGCTCATGACGGCGACGACATTTCTCTCCGAAATAAAAACAAAATCAAGACCATGAACAAGAACATGATTGCCAACAAGATAAAGAACAGAATGCTCTCGAGAGCCAGTCCGATGGAACCTAGTGGTCCCGACACAGACACCCACGTCTTCACCAACGACTACGTGGACAGCGACTTCGAGTATGACAGCGACTTCGACAACGACAATGGCAATGGCAATGGCAACGGCAACGACCCCCACAGTTACGCATGCTCCACGCCCATGCACAACAGCTCCGCAAGCAAGTCGAAGCACAGAAGTAGCTCGCAGAAAGAACACGGAGACTCTCGGGGCTCCCACCACAAGCACTCCCACTCAAACCCGCCTTCGGACGCAGACTACACAAAGTTGGCCAAAACAACAAGCCAGAACAGCAGCATAGCAGGCCACCAGAGGGTCTCTCTCCGTCGAAGTACGGGCTTGCTGAACCTCTCCCTCGAGACAAGTCCAAGCACCCAACGCGTGATAAACACGTCCTCCAAAAACGACGAGATGCTGAAAAGCTTCAACGAATTGACCTTCGACAACTCCTCCACAGCTGCAGCTCCATTATTATCCATATCCGACACTACCAGCGCCCCTGCTTCGGCACCCACTGTTCCAACAGTCAGATCCTCCTCCGACTCCTCCAATTCATCGGACCTCCCACTATCCACCCAGACCACAAGAAGTAAAACAAACTACAAGCCAACAAGGGTGAAATACTCAAGTATATTCGGCACCCACAATATTGCCAATAACAATCACACTTGTACCAATAGAAGAGGTTCAGACATGCAGAAAAAGTTGGAAAGACAACTGGAACATTATAAAGACAAAATCTCCAACAACACGGCTTCCTCCAATTTCGACGGTCACATCCAATCTGAAAGCACGTCCCCCACCATAAAAGTACAATCAACAAAAAAGACCAAATCGTTTACTTTAAACAAATTCATAAATAACAACACCCCATTCAAATCAAAATCAAAAATTTCAACTAGCCTCAACCTGGATCATGATCTCGATCTAATGGTGGATGATACTTCTCCCTCAAAACACGCATATAACAAGCCTGCATCGAACAACAGCAGCAGCAATGCAATCTCAATCTCAATGCCAATGTCAAACTCAAGCTCCTTGTCTAATCGTCCCATCACTACAGGCTCGCTAGCAAATAACTACATGAACTCCACCTCGATGTCAGCGTCTTCCTCGACCAAAACTAATAACTCAATTTCGATGGTTCCACCATCAACTTTGTCAACCTCGATCTCAAACACGAACAAAAATATCGATAATTTTGCAGCCCCTTCGACGTTTAGGTCAGTGAAGCCGCTTCAGACAGCATTCAACTCAACAGGTCTTCAGAGCAAGAGCGAGCTGACAACTTTCCGCCGTGCAAAACATACGGTTCCAGAAACTCCGTGTAAGAAGCCTCCAAGAGTTGTTGAAATAGAAAAAATGAGATCTTCTCATCAACTTTCAGGATCTGCTTCTGCTCCAGCAACTGCAGCTGCAGCTGCACATACAATGACAAATATCACCATCTCTTCTACCCCATTATCCAATAATACTTCCTTCAATTCAACCGCCAATGAAACGAGTTATATCAAAAACTTGTCCAATACCACTAACAACACTACCGTTTCAAAGCACAATTTTTCAGGCTACAAACACCCAGGTCCCTTCACGTCAAACCAATATAATGTACAATCTCAAACTCCTGCTATCAACACATCAGACTTACAGCAGTGCTTACTAAAGTTCACCAATGAGTTTGATGATTTGTACAACGAAGGTAATAACATTTCGATTTTCACAGATCATCAAGATCTGGCCGGCGCTGGGCATTCAAAGATTGATCTGTTAAAGAAGATGAACGACTTGATATCCGATGATGAGAATGGGAATAATGGCCATAATGTTGGTAATGATGATGATGATGATAATGATATCAAGATGTGGGATGAATCAGAAAAAATTCCAAGTACTCCCCGAGAGAAATCAAATATGGCCATCAATCTATCGAGCGTGAAAAGTGTAAAAGATAGTTCAGTCATGAATACTCCAGAGAGCTTGAATAGTGTTGGAAGTGTGGGAAGCAATAGTAGTGGTGGGAAATTAAATGATACTCCTACCAGACGTATTGGGTTTTACAACAAGTTCAACAACTTCATCACCAACGAGACTAACAACAACAACAACAACAACTACAACAACAACTACACGAATGTCAACATTAACCTACCAAGCAGTGGTAGTAGTTACTGGCAACGTGCGAACTCTAGAAATCCTTCAGTCCAATCATTGAACCCAAGAGGATCATCATCATCGAGTGTGAATTTGGTCAAAGAACCTGGTAACACTAACAACAACAGCAACAGCAGTAATAGCATGGGCAATAAAATACCGGTATTTGCGCCTCCAAATATGCCTGCTTCGTTGCTGGTTGGATTACCAAAGGAAGGTTCAAATGGTAGAAGTCATCACTCTCCGCATACACCGATCGAGTCAACATTCGGGAAACCACTAAACATGCAACAACAAACACTGAGCTTTTTGAATGATGCTAGAAGTGGTTCTATTTGCTCAACTTCTTCTCTGGTTTCCGAAAATAATAGCCAATCTAATATGATGACATCAACTCCTATGCTTGGAAATGAAAGTAAGAGTACTCTGAAAGACATGTACTGTGCTAGCTCCGATACAATTGTGACGAATAGCTCTTTGACAACCAATAACCCCGAAATCGATAACCACTTACTTTCCAAATTTGGAAACTGCGCGTTGTTAGGTAAGGGTGAATTTTCTATTGTTTACGAGGTTCAATTTGAAAGTGTGAAATATGCTGTCAAAAGAACGAAGCAAAGAATGCCTGGACCTAAAACTAGATTAAGGAAATTGGAAGAGGTGAAAATCTTGAAAGCCTTACGTAGAGTGGGTGACGATGATGAGGAAGATGGCAATATGGGCAATTATAATGACAATAGTCGCCAAATGAGCATCTCCGGTAATAGTGATGGTGACAATGGTGGCGGCGATAAGGAAAATGAAGAATTATATGTCAATGATGGTAGGGATTATGTACTTACGCTAATTTCAGCATGGGAGATACAGAGTCACCTCTACATTATGACTGATTATTGCGAAAATGGATCGTTAGATCAATTTTTGATCAACCAGTGTGAACTGTCGAGAAGTCGGTTAGACGAATGGAGAGTTTGGAAGATACTGGTTGAGGTGATGATGGGGCTCAAATGGATCCATTCGCATGGCATTTTACATTTGGATCTTAAACCGGCTAATATTTTCATTACGTTTGATGGTACACTAAAGATTGGCGATTTTGGTGTGGGTGTTAAACTGCCTATACCTGCGTTTTTCGATCGTGAGGGTGATCGGGAGTATATTGCGCCGGAGATTATATCGAGACACGAGTACACTTTTGCTGCAGACATATTCAGCGTTGGATTGATTATGGTTGAAGTTGCGGCGAATGTGATTCTACCGGACAACGGCACGCCGTGGCAGAAGTTGAGATCTGGAGATCTCACGGACGCGGGTAAGTTGAGCAGCAGCGACCTTTCGGAGTGTGCTCGTTTTGTCAACCATAGCAACAGTAGCAGCAACAACAACAACGGTGGTGGTGCTAACAATGTTCTCAATGCCAATCGGGATAGCATTTTCAGCGGCAACCTGGAGAGCGAGAGCACGGCCAGAACGGATCTTTCAGGGTCCGGGTCGCTGTACTCGTCGTCCATGAAGCCTGTGAACAGCAGTTTCAAGAATGGCATGCTGACGGGAACCGGCAGCAGTGCGCAGCGGAGCATCCTGAACACGATGGACGACAGTCTGAGTAAGAAAATCGAGTACTGGACGCCGTTCTGGTTTTACGACGGGAATTCGACGCTGGACAAGCTTGTGAGCTGGATGATCAACCCGAACCCGGAGGAGCGGCCGAGCAGTGAACAGGTGTTGCAGAGCTGGGAGTGCGGGCTTGTGGAGCTGCGGCGCAAGAGCGGTGCCACCATCTACGAGGGGGACTACGGCCCAGTGGTGAGCCGTGAGGAGATGGACGCTGAGCGCCGGATCTTGCAGACCCGGGGCAGTTTCCGGCTCCGGGATGTTCTCCGCTGAGCGCTGGCACCAGCAACAACCTTCTGTTTGTATAGTATCGTATAATATAGTATAGTATAGTATAGTATAATATCTAAATGTGTTACCTGCCCATTTACCTGCCCATTTACCTGCTGGTGTGGCCATGCTCCGGCGCTCGAGCTCAGCCTGTTGCACGGCCTGCGGCTTCTGCCGTCTGGCCCGTCTGGCCCGCCTGGCCCGCCCACCCCTGCCGGGACCCGCCCATCCAGCCCACAATAGCGGATCGCCGCCGAGGACGGTTATAGGGGCCTGTCCCCCGGCGCACTGCCCCATCAGGCGGCGTTAAGTCCAGGCGCCGCCACGCGCGCTAGTCGGGCGCCGGCCGCAGGGGAGGGGACAGTTTGGGCGGGCTTACGGTTTCTGCAAGTGGCGAAGGCGGGCGGCAGGGCCCGCGGGCGGCGACGTGGTGGGAAAAAGAGGCCGCCTGGGGTGGGAAAAAGCGTTGACCGGGGGGGGGGGAACAAGAGGAAAAAAGTAGAGACAAAACGAGAAAAATGGAAAATGGAAAAATAGAGCAGAGAAAGGAGGCTAACGGCGTCACCGAGGCTGGCGCTGCTGCCTCACCAACGCCAGAGGAGAGACAACGCATGCATGCACCCCCCACGACGCCAGGGCGACTCTCCCTCGTAGGGCGGTCCAGCAGCCACTCGCACGCCGACACTGCGGACACACAACACCCCCCTACAGCAACCACACACGCACACCAGTTCGTCAAGCGGAGATAAAGCAGACAAATAGAGATACAGAGTGAATTCCGCTGTTGCTTTCCTGTTCGTTCTTTTCCTTTCTGTCCATTCTGTCCATTCTCATCCTTTTGTTTCTCTTCGAGCTCCGTGCCTCTACTCTACTGCTCCTTTCTTGACAGAACCTATCTTGCTGTCCCCCTCCACTGCGCAACACACGATGGACCGCTTCAACCGTGGGTACCCCGTCCCGGCGGCCTGGAGCAGCAACGGCGACATGAGCCAGCACCAGCAGGCCCAACAGGCCCAACAGGCTCAGCAGAGTCAGAACCACCATCCGCCACGCCACCACCCGCAGTATGTGCAGACATACCACCCGCAAACGCAGCCTCCTTACCCGTTCTACCAGTACGCTCAGATGTCGCCTCCGCAGTCGTCGGTTGGCGTGTTCCAGTACGACCTGGCTGCCAATGGACAACTATTTGCCGGCAACGGCGTCTCTGCCGGACTGCACATGCTGCCTACAAGCAGCAACGGCAGCAGCGCCGGCGGCACAGGCACAGGCAACATGGAGAACGGCTCGTCGCCACGGGTAAACGTCGGCTTCGGTCTGCACAAGCAGGAACTGGAGCTGCAGCACAAACAGCAGGACGCAAACAAATCCGCACTGGAGCAGCAGCAGCAACAACAACAACCATACAGACAGTTTGTCACCACGTTACTGGACAGCTCCACTAACAAGCTCGTGCAGATTACCTCCCAGCCACCACCGGACTACGTGGCGGCAAAGAAGAGGAGAAACAGAATCTCCATTTCCTGCATGAGTTGCAAGCGCAGAAAGGTCAAGTGTGACAGAGAAAGGCCAATCTGTGGGAGCTGTCAGAGACACGGCTATTCCGTCTGTGTCTATGCCGCCAACGACAATGACGACTCCAACAAAATCCGGCGCCAGGACAATGAATCGTCCAACGAAGACCTGCCCAAATTCCCCCCCTCCATTGTTTTCTCCTCAGAAAATCCAGGTGCAGGTGCAAATGCAGATGGGCTGGTCCACGATCCTGCCAGGTTTGAAAATGAAACTATCACGAGCCCACTCCAAGGCTTTAATAACAACGGCACGACGGTTTCTGCCTCGTCCGTAGACTCGTCGTCAGCCTCCCATGAATTCACTAACCTTCTAATGGTTCTAGAGCAGTTGAAGCTCACGCACATTCAAAACGACGAAATCGACCAGTTGAAAACAAGAATAGAGCATTTGAGGTTCTATTTGGACGATGAAAGTATCTTGAGCTCGAAAATCTTGAAAGGGTTGAAATTGATTCCAAAGATACCGCTTAAGCCCGTTCTGCAGACATCTTCAAACGTAGCATTGGATTCTTTCAATTTACAACTCGGTGCCTCTTCGATCACAAGTTACACCGAGGTCGACAGTTACATGGGTAGATTATTCAAAAAATCGTTACCGAAAATAGAAAATGATCTCAAAAAATGGAAATCGTATTTCTCTGTTGAAATCTACAGGAAGGCGCTTGAAAAGGTGATCATCTCCAAAGAATACATTGTCAATGAAAATTTAAGTTTGAATGATTTGAAACTGGCAAAGTTCAAATTGATCTGTAAGTTATTGGAAGATTATTTTGTCAACTATGACAACTTTGCAAGCACAATGGCCAGGTCGAAGGAAGTGTTGACCATGTCTGTTCCAATTGTTCCTAGGGCTTTGATTGATAAGTTGCTCGGTGATCATTTTGTAAAATCTGAGTCAAACAAACTCAAAATTGTCAAAATCGAATCAGATGATGATTCAAGTGAAGTTTTATTAATTCTTGCCATCTTGAGATTCGGGTTACCTAAGAGTGAAAATGTTATAACCACCCCAGATGAAATCGACTATAAAACTTTATTAGATTATGAAAACATAACCACCGATCACAAGACGGATTTGTTAAACTCCTTTTTGAAATTAATACTTCATGAGACTGACTTATCTCAAAAATTCAACATCCCGATGTTGGGTACTTTGGTCATTCTATTCATGATCTCCTATACTCATCGTTTCAATTTCAAATCCGGTAGCACTGGTGTTGGGTTAAACTATGGTGTCATGGCCATTTATATGGCTGTCAACCTTGGTGTTTACGGAGGCACAAAGCCTGCAGATGAATCAAAACATCACTATTTGAGATTTTTCCAAGATTCCGATTTCCACAATATGTGGAATTTGGTGATGTTCATAGACACTTTCAGTTCTTTCAACTCGGGTATACCTCAATTGATCAGTTCAGGTATGGATAATATGTACGTGACCCCATTTGTCGATTCGAACTGCGCGAGTATATGTCACTTCTACCGTAAGGCATTCACCCTGGCAAACAAGAATAACACTAAGAATGACGAAGTTTCTATCATCCAATATGAGCGTTTTGTGATTGAATTTGAAAGTTTCATTGTGAACAAGTTGGTACCTACGAGTGTTTGCATCAAGAAAAACGATTTGGTTGGAGTTGCAACCTCAATCCGTGCGTTGAATCTTCTATTATTCTTATACTACAATAGTTATTTTTCCTTCATCAAAACCTATGAGAATTATAAGGCCCACAACAATGCAAATACGAATCCAAATTATGAAACGATGTTGCAAGAATTCAAGGAATTAGATAAGAGGTTATTCGAGCGGTGTATCAAGCTTTCCATTGTGTCGCTGATTGATTTGAACATCATGCTTGTTTCCATGTCTTCCGAAAAGGATGAGTCATTTTACGAAAAATACTCGTTCGACTTGATCCAGATCTTCACAAGGATCATCTACACGCTGACGAGTTGTATGTGCAGAATGGTTGTGTTTGGAAAAAGAGAGAGAAAGCGGGAGCTCGAATTAGAGAGAGAATATGCTGATGGCAAAGGGAGTGGGAAACGGAAGGCGAGTGCGAGCCCCGATCATTATGAAAATAGTAGTGATAATAATAGTAACAGCAACAATAACAATAATGGTAATAGTAATAACATCAATTACGGAGAAGGTACCAAAAATGGAAAAAATAGCGAACACAAAAACAATGGTGATCATAGGAAAAATAATAATGATGATGAAAATCAATATAGCCACAGCACCGGCAAGCACGGCGGCAGCGGCAGCTGCAGCGAGCAGAAGGGCAACAGCAATGAGAACTTCAATTTCCTCTTTGACATCAGCAGGGAGCAGTCCGAGAAGTTGTCAAACTACTTCGTTGCGAGCCAGTATTCGTCGTCGCTCGACGGGGTCACTCTCGAGCGCAAGTTTGGGCCTGACATCATGGCACTCAGCCGGTCCGTGGACGCCCTCCTGAAGAACCCCTCGGCGATGATCCGTCTGCTCATCGGCTTCTTCTTCAACACGTCGCAGTCGCTCATCTCGCAGAACTTCATCTACTACACGCTGTACAAATACTTTGTGATGGCGGTCAAACAGCTCGAAGAGACCGAGGGCTGCACGGACACGGACGACTTCGACATCGACAAGTTTGAGACGCACTTTTCGTACGTCGACTGCACCTGGTTCATCAACTGAGTTGCGCCGGATACCGCCTAGGCACCCCCGTGACTACACTGTCACCCCCGTCACCCCCCGCCACCGTTCTCTCTGCCATCCGAATGCCCCACGAGGATACGAGGCCTGATAAGCTGCAGGGGGTGCGGCTGACGTCCTGGCGCATGACCGTTCCGCATTGTCTGCCTTCCCTTTCCAGCCTCCGCAAGGCTCTCCCGCTGGCCGGTTCGTACAGCGGCAGTTTGCCAGCGTTGTGTCACTGTGTAGCTACGTTTACACCCTCTGTCGGTTTAAATAGAATCCTGTTGTACATCTATCTACATATTGTCTGTCAGGCTGCAGTTGGCCCGGACACCGACAATTGCGGTGCTGGCCACAGACGCAGCAGATGTCGAGCACCAGTAACAGTAGCAGCATCAGCGGCGGCGGCGGCGGGGTTGCCAACACGAAAATTACTTCGAGTCGGCCCTCGTTTGTGTGCACGAACTGCCGTCGGCGGAAGGTGAAATGCGACCGGAGGACCCCCTGCACGAGGTGTGTGAAGTCGGGGTTGGTGCAGACGTGCACTTACACAGTCAACCTGGAGGATCTACACCGGCATGAGGGGCTGGACGGGCTCATGGAGCCGGACAGTCTCATGAAGGAGGGCGGCAGCTTTTCCCTCCGGAGCGAAGAAGGCTTATATCCGGGCCACCTGGACCCGCCTTCGACAGAGTCGCAGACGACGCTAAACGCAGACACAAATACAACGAACGAGACCGGGGACTCTCTGGCATTTCGTAAAGAGCACAGTTTCCTCTGCAATTTCCGTACCTTACACTACAAACGGCCCTTGTTTGTGAAAAATGGACATAGCATCCGATACTTATCTCCGATCTCCCTCGATGCAATTTTCAGCAACAACAAGCTTTTTGAGAAGTTCCGGTTGATGATGCCGTTTCTTTTCGAGGAGGAGAAGAAGGAGAAGGAAGAGACAGGGAAGGCGCAGTCGACGAACGAGGAGCTCGGGATCCTCAGCAGCATCTACACCAAGACCGAGATCGATGCCCTCATCACACAGCTCATTCTCCCGAACGTCGACGCCATCAAGGAGCGGATTGCCTACTTCGACCAGGACAAGAGCCTCATGCTCTGCATGTTCATCTCCGCTGCAGACCTCTCCCGGTTTATAGGTGTTCACTTTGTCAGAGACCCGGGGAACCAGGGGCATTACCTTTACCAGAGCCCACCTGCTGGGCCCAACGTCGGAGTTGCGTACGCCATCTTGGCAAACATCATGTGCGTCGTCCAGCTAGTCTCGATAGTGACAGAGATGGATGAGACGGCAAACTTTCAACAGACGGTGACCATTCCCGTAGAGCTCATGGGCCACATTGCGCTTAAGTGCATGTGCTTCGCCGACTACAAGACGAAGCCGACTTTCGAGCTACTCTTGGGCTTTCTTCTCTACCGGATCAACTTCTTTGTGCTGGACGCGGTGTCGACCACCTCGAATGCCTCCACCTTCTTCAACATCGCCTTGGACATCGCATTCAACTTGGGTATCCACATCCGCTGCGACCAGTTCGACAACCACCCCGAGGATGATGTCAGGGCAGCGTGGAATGTCCTACAGTTCATGGACTCGATAACCTCGCTCTACATGGGGGAGCCGCTCAAAATTGACTACCGCTACTGCATCCCGAGGTTGTACGAGTACTGGGAGCCAATAGTCTTGTACTTGAGAAACGTCGTTGCAACCTTCAACTCCACTGACCCAATCACATTGAACGAGATCATTGATCTCGCTAATTTCGCTGCCAAACTACTTTCAATCTTTAAGCCCTTCGACGAGCTTCTCAACGACACGACGTACGGCCCAATGCAATATTTGTTTTCACTAGTGATCAAGGCCGACTTTGTGATCTGCTACCAGCTCTTACTTTTCATTTTAAGGCTTTCGATCGACGAGATCGATGAATTACCAATCCAGCTAGACGAAAATGACACGGCCTTGGTGGAAGAGCTTAAGGCAAAGAGCGAATGTCACTTGTTCTATTCATTGGTTGTGACTTTCTCCTTGATGAAAAACATCTCCAACGGGAAAATCTCGTACCACAGGCAATCGGTTAAATTGATGGTTGCTATGAGAACACTTTTTTCCAGATTCATGCTCGTTGGCAACAAACTCATCTTTTGCTACCTTTCCGTGTTCAACACGAAGCCTAAAAAGATGGGCTTTGAACCACCTCCGACTGAAATCTTTACTAAAAACGACTCGCTGAAGTTTGCCGATATTTCGCTTTTCGAGGCTGAGAAGTACCTCTGCTTTGGCCTTGATGGAATGTCGACAAAAGATCCGGAATTCCAGAAAATGAAAGGCTTGATGAAGAGCTTGCCATCAATCAACGTGTTCCTCACAGATTTCTACATATCAATATCGGATAAAAGTCCGCTCCTATCATACGGTAAGTTCCATAGTCACTTCAAGTTTTTGATTTTCATCTGCATATTGTTGAGTAACGTATACGATTTCGAGAATTATTGGAGCACGAGAGATGACAAGGCGAGGTTCAAAATTGATTATTGGAAACACATCATCGATAAGACTGTGACCTACATCAAGGCCATCGATGACGTTGGTATTGATCAATTCAAATTGACTAGTAAATGGGATCTCGTGGACCCAGAATGGGACTTTCTCAAGAGTGAGGAAGTTCGTGAGACTCTGGGCTATTCCGATGATGAGTCTAGGGAAGACGGGTTGGAAGAGCTCTATCAGATTTTTTTCTGATGTGCCCGAGACCTTCTTGTATGTATAAATGGTTCATACCCATTCTTGTCTATACTGTCTGTACATAGTCATACAAGATAAAGCTTGTTCGCACGTGATCTCTGGTACCCCACTAGTAGTGGCTCAAATTTTTTTTCCTCTTTTTTTGACTGCCTGACGGGAATAATAAAAAGAGTTTGCATAGGGAGGGAGTGGAAGAGAAAAGAGGTGGAGTGAAGGCAATTTACTGGGAAAACGGGCACAACGGTGACGTACTCGGACATGGGAGAGACAGATAGAACTACAGGTACAGACGACGTCTCTGGTGCCCCTGCTCCGCCCCTACTGAAAAATACTGCCAAAATGGCAAATAGCGCTGGTAAGAACACCGAGTCGAACACTAAGCTTACAGAAGAGGACGTGGCGTCCCCAAAACCACTGTTGAACAAAGATTCACTAGAGTCTCCCAGTGTTTTGGCAATCTCCAACTTGCGTTGCCCTTCGCCTCCTCCTATTCTTCAACACGCAAGATCCATAAGGAATCCTAGTGATAATAAAGGCCAACCCAATGGCGGTGGCAATAATGAAAGAGAGAAGAACAGGGAAGAAGGCCAAGATACCAATTTGAACAGCAAAAATGCAATCTACGGGAACCCCGTCATCAATATCAACTCAAGAGGTAACACCAGTGATAATAACTGCAGCAGTGTAGATAGCGTCATGGGAGGGAGTCAGCAGTGTTATTTGATGGAGGAAAATCCCTCCATTTCCAAAATTCTAGATACGTCGCTCAATTATGATGGAAGAGCAGCAGCTCATGCTGTCACTGCTTCTATGGCTGCAGCTGTCGCCAGGGACAAGTTTATACACTCGGATGCTTCAACTTCTGGAGGCAACGAATCAGATATGAAGCTTTCTGATTCGAAGCCTCAATTCCATCAAAGAACCTCTTCCATGCATGCTCATTTTTACCTTGATGATACATTGAAGCACCCGGCGGCATCAAGATCCAGAAGTGGATCGGCCTCCAATAGTGATCCTTTGTTGAAGCCTGCCTTCGACTTACCATCAAATCACCTCTCAAACATAACTGTTCAGGCTGGTGCTCCTCTGAAGGACACGAAACAAAGTCCTGAAAATCGCTCAAATTCTAATGGCTCGCAGTTGAATGGCTCTATCCAATCGATATTGGCTCCCGGTGCTGTGTCAACACCATCGTCTTCCTCTGCTGGGAACAGTAACTCGGGCATCACATATTCCACCATTCTAGGGAATCTATCACAAACAAATTCTGGGCCGGCTGCAGTGGCTATGGGCTCCGGTACATGCACAGGTA
Source organism: Pichia sp. PH4023 (assembly GCA_025531575.1). Taxonomy (NCBI): domain Eukaryota; kingdom Fungi; phylum Ascomycota; class Pichiomycetes; order Pichiales; family Pichiaceae; genus Pichia; species Pichia sp. PH4023. The sequence continues at coordinate 169,072 of JAMGYR010000036.1, forward strand.
CAGGCACAAATTCAAGCGCATTATCACCGTTAAACGTCTCTGCTCGACTTCAGCATGATGACGGTAAGTTGCATATCTTATTTGGTGCATGTGGTTCTGTTTCGATCAAAAAGACGAAATTAATAATCAACAAGCTAGAAGAAATATACAAAGGCAAAGTATCAATTCAGTTAATTCTTACGAATTCTGCCGAACATTTTGTGTCAAAGGGTGAGTTCCCAGCAAACGTTTTGTTGTGGAAAGATAAAGACGAGTGGAGCACGTGGAATAACAGAACTGATCCGGTGTTGCATATTGAATTGAGAAAGTGGGCAGACATACTAATCATAGCACCATTGACTGCCAATACTTTGAGCAAGATAGCACTAGGATTGTGTGACAACTTGTTAACCAATGTTGTACGAGCGTGGAATAGTCAGTATCCTATTCTGCTTGCTCCTGCAATGGTATCTTTTGCGTACACTTCGGTGATAACGAAAAGGCATGTGAAAGTTATCAGGGAGAATATGAAGTGGATTGAAATACTGAAACCCACAGAGAAAGTCATGAGCAGCTACGGGGAGATTGGTATGGGTGGCATGATGGATTGGAACGAAATCGTTGTCACGATTGTTGAAAAGCTCGGCGGATATCCTGATGACGAAGACGACGACGATGATGATGATGATGATGAAGATGAAGATACTAGAGGCGGGAATAATAGCAAGGATGACGATGACGACGATGACGACGACGATGACGACGACGACGACGATGACGACGACGACGACGATGAAGAAGATGACGATGTGAAGGAGAAAAGTGTTGAAGATACTGGTAATGCTGGTAATGCTGGTAAGAAACAGGTCAAGGAAGGTGTAGAGTTCAAGATCGAACCAAAAAATAACGACCTTGGCGAGAAAACGACGCCAATCTTGACAACTACAAGAAAAGAAACAACGGAACAGTGAGCGTTTTTGCCTGTGCAGTAAATATGTGTATAATACCACCTCTTCGTAATAATGATATAATGTCGTACCATTTATCCTGTACTGTTATCGAATTGGAACTGATGAAACGGTGAAAGTTGCTATTTCGCTTGAATTTACCCAAAAAGCCATCAAAACTAAACCTATTCTACCCCACAAAATACAACTAAAATAACGTCGTGCAACGACACCAATTCTGTTGTCATGCGCCAAAGTGCCAGCTAGTCCGAGCTGGACATCCAGAAAAAGAAATAAAGACAATAAGTATTTAGTGATGCACAGATTGTGCGAGAAGGGCCATATGGTGAAGACATGATCAACCGAAGGTTTCTGCTCAATCTCGGGAGCACTGGAACAGTGGAGTGCTTTCTTGGCTCCAGAAAGTAGGCTCAGATCACGGTGTAAAGGAGAAACAACAGCAGCGGGCACACGATGCTGTTGAGACCATTCTTTCCGATCGAAGAAAAGCTCTCAGGCAAGATGAGCTGCTTGGATCTCGTGTTGTTGTTGATTGAAATACCTTCGCCAACCGTACGCAAGAAGATACTCAGGAATTTGAACATTTGCCGGCTCCTCATATTATTGAATGGATTGGCGAAGGACGAGAAGAATGACGACTTTCTCGAATTCGACGAGTTGAAAGAGAACTTCAAACCAGTATGGACTGATGTTGTGGACGTTCTGAACAATTTTCCATGTGTTAAGCTCGTTGATTCTTACACAAAAGCTTCTAGTGATGAGACTGATGGCCTCGGGTGGTTTGACCTTCCTATTGATTCAAATGAGTATGATTTTCTACTGGAGTACCTTTTGGACAGCAAAGTCAATCGGATAATCTTTCCCTTAGTGGAGGTCATGACGAAGAAGTACAACAAAATCCACGAGGTCTTGGAGAACCATTGCGTGGCTTTGAAAATCCGTAATGACAATTTGTCTGTCATCAAAGATTCCGAAAATTTAAAGTCAAAATTGAGAATCCTCACGCTAGTCAACTATGAGCATTTTGAAACTGTTGAAAAATTGAAGTACGAAACATTGAACATAATTGGAAATGAAGTCGACCTATTTAGTGTTTCCACTATGATCAAGAAGAACGAAAACCTCAAAATAATCTATTTCAAGGGAAGATTAAAGGATTATATCCCATTGCATATTGACGATAAGATGCTCGTTTATTACGAACTCATTGTTTTTGACACCATTGATAACTCTCAATTGAGCGATCTGGGCAGTCTGGCTAGAATCAAGTCTCTGTATTCGAACTTTACCCTGGAAAGTAATGTCTCACTAGATTGGTTGCTAAAGAATTGTACTCAAATGAAAAGACTCTGCTATTCTTTAAACTTTAGTACAAACTTGACTCAAACTTTAACATTTACCCAAAATCATACTGAATTGGAAGAGTTGACTTTGAAACGTTGCAAATTCTCCATTCAGAATAATGGTGACAAGCGTTCCAAACTTTCATTTTCCCAAGCGATGAACAATGCTATCTCAAATTTACATACATTAACTTTGATTGAGTGTGAGATTGATTCCGAGTTTTTGGATGCATTTTGCGGCCCTTCGCTGATGAGTATATTCCTTATCAATTGTAACATAAAGTTCAAATCATTCGTGAAATTACCAGTCAATCTTAGAAACCTGACCATAATCAATCAAGACGTCGATAAGTGTAAAAATCTGGTATTAATGACGTTCAAAAAAAGATCATCGTTTATTCTCTCTTCGAGTAGAAAGTGCATGCTAAACATTAATGAAAAAATATTAACCATGAAAATTCCAGAGAGTCACGATGCGTTTATAGCTAGATTAGATAGCGACTACAGTATTAGTTCTGCTGAATCTAAAAACAGCAAGGATAGCCAACACGAAAAACACACTTTTAATATTCAAAATTTAAGAATTCCATACAGTTCTACTGTTCATTTTGCCATCTATCCTAATTTTGATCCTGTCGACTTCAAATTTCTGAAAATTCTTGCAGCAAAGTTTGATATATTTCAGACGATCATCGAGCTATACTCATTTACCAACACTTTTCATGATGTTCGTAATGTACAAGAAATACAGAACGTCAAGGTTCATCGATATGATATATTTAGATTGCAGAGTCATCTGAAAAAAATATTGGCCAAGAAAGTGCTAACAGAGCAAGACAATAAATTCTTCTCCCCATACCCATGCACGTGTGAAAGTCCCTTGAGGTTATCACCGGCATCGGTTTCGTCAGCTGCCAGAAAGTTGAGGTCTCCGAGATCACCCAAAAAGCCACACTCTCTTGCTTTAAAAGCGTTAAACACAGTCAATATTAGAGTTGCAAGGACTAACACGAAAAGCCAAAATGGTAAGGTAAAGTCCCATTACACATGTGATATTTGCGGTAAACATTTTTCCCGAAGTACAGCTTTAAACAGGCATGCTCTTGTTCACAAAAACTTTCGCCCTTATAAGTGTGAAGGATGTGGTTACTGTTTCAAAAGATCAGATCATCTCAAAGTACACAAGCGTGTCTGTACTTTCAGGAGCGGGGTTTAAACTCATCACAATGAAGAGTCAGCATTACAGACCATTAAAAGTGGAGGATAAGATCCTATGTTAGTGTAATATTTTTTTAGTTGTAGATTATCATCCTCATTTAGCATAATATACTAAGTTGTTCAGATTAAGTTTCGCCGCGGTGTGATTGGCAGTCGGTGCTGCACGTACCGATAAAAAGTTGTGGAGTTGCTGAGAGAGACATGAAGGGGATATCTTTTTCCTACTCCCCGATTCAGTTTCAGGCAGCATTAGCCTGTGGCAACTGTACTCCGTTCTAAGAGTAGTTTATGTTTACTCGAACACTTACAAAGTGTAAAGTATCGGCAGCATTTGGAAAATATTTGGTGCACACGAGAAAAATGCATGTGACATATTTGCCCATGAGATGGAAATGTGGTGACAATTACTGCTACATATTAGCTGATGATAGCAGTAATAAGTCCTGGTTGATCGACCCAGCGTTTCCCAATGATATTGAAGACTATTTGGTGAAGGAAAACAAATCCGAGATCACCGCCATCGTCAATACACATCACCATAATGATCATTCCGGAGGTAACAGGTATTTACTTTCTTCCTTGTATAAGAATATTCCAATTATTGCTGGGAAGGACTCACCAAACGTTTCCTACACTCCATCAGATGAAGAAGTAATCCAATTGGGAGACAACATTGAAATCACAGCAGTTCACACACCATGCCATACGCAAGATTCTATTTGTTACTACGCCGTCGATAAGAAAAGTGGCGAAAAATGTGTCTTCACCGGAGATACTCTATTCACGTCTGGGTGTGGACGTTTTTTCGAAGGTGACGGCAAACAAATGAAAACCTCCTTGCAAAAATTGATGAGATTACCAGATGACACAGTTGTGTATCCAGGTCATGAATATACTGCGGACAATGTGAATTTCTCATTATCTGTATTAGGTGACGGCAATACCTCATTAAACGATTTGGCCAAATTCTGCGAACAAAATGAAGTCACTACTGGGCAATTTACTGTTTCTGATGAGAAGAAATTCAACCCATTTGTGAGGTTGTCTGACCCTGAGGTGATCCGATCAACCGGTTTGAAAGATCCCGTTGAAATTATGGACAAGCTCAGAGCAATGAAAAATAGTTTTTAAATAAAGTCGTTATTTTGTTTTTTTTATGTTTTTCCATTATAGCATTCTATATATGTTCTATTATTCCAAATAGGTTCTCTATACCCGATACTATCTCTTCGTCATGCCCTTCTCTGGGTGTATACTTTGCATGTGCAAAATCTATAATTTTAAGCGTACTTAGTGGTGCAAGATCACTATGTTCGGTATCTGAATCACTACTATGTTCACCTTCTGTAGTTTCCTTCCTTATCTGAAGTAAGTTTTTTCCATCTTTCTGTGTATAGTTAGGAAACTCTTCCTCGTCCTCTTCGTCTTCATCGTCGTCATCTTCTTCTGTCATCTGAGGCGCTATTATCGGATCCTCAAATTCCAGCTTCTCCCAACGTGTAATATCATTTTCGAAAATAAAAAACAACGATCCTGAAACAACCCTAATCTCTTCATCCAGTAAACAATTGTAAAGCATCTGCAACCTGGTGTGAAAGTTTTGGATAATAATGTTCTGCACCTTTTCTGGTAATTTGTTGCATCTAAAAAATATTTTCAATCCTTCACTAACGGTGTCCTTTGTTAGCTTTCTCCCAAAATACTTGTTGAATGTTAGGTAGCCCTTTTCAAATTCTCTGGTACAAACTTCTTCTAGTTTTATCCCGGGTATTTCCCCGGGAAACTTTCCCTGGAAATCATCCTTTATAATCATTCCGGCTATTCTAAACTTCAAAGAGCCACTAGTAGTGTTTGCAGCAACATGTTGCATTCGTTTCACCTTATCATGATTAGCACTTGAATCATACAGAATAGATCCAAGCTTTATGTCCATTATACTTGGCTGTGAAAAGCCGTGAAGGCTGTTATTCAAGATCAAATATTGCTTATTTTCACCTTCGACCTCTAAGGTATCTGTAGCTTTATCGAGTAAATCCTTTTCGATGTTCCCTCCTGCTTCCCGTATCAAGTCGTTTGAGGCGCCTGGATAGAGTACACCGACAAATTCTGGCATCCAATCACATAATGAGCTTCCGTATGGTACTTCTTGACCCAATTGCATTTTTCTGTTCTGAGTCTCATTATAGAATTCAATCTCCTGGTTCGTGGTTGGTTTCACAAATAAAGACCCATCAATGCTTTGCATAGGGCCCTCGTGGCCAGCAGCTTTGTGTTGCAACGGTACCATGGACATAGTCGATTGTTTGCGGGAATGAAGACCCCCAAAACAGACGTACAGCGGTATAGGGAAAGTACAATATAGATCAAGGCTAGAAATTTCATCATGTTCCTGACATAACTTACTCGCTCATGTCTAGTTTCGGATAAAATTATGACTTAGACTGTTTAAAATATACTACACCGTGAATATATATGCTCTATACTGTTAATGCTTCTTTCGGCTTTGGTTAGCAAATCTGCCCTTCCCTACCTTGACGTGAACTTGCTTCACATCTGCACCGGTGAAGAAGGGAGATATGCAATTATCTGCAGATCCACCCCCAATAAAATCTTCGAGTGCTTTTTCGTTTTGACGTTGTTGCCACTTAGCGTTCTTGATTGCCTGTTGGTATTCACGCTGGTCTTCACTGAAAAATCCTGTATCCATCTTGTCGTTTCCACGATGCTGGTAACCTTTATTACCATATTTTTTAGAAGTGTTTTTTGATAACGGAGAAGGCATCGAGAAAATGTTACCTCTCGTACGCCATTGAAAGTTCTTCTTTAAATGAGGGGTGATCTTACCAGTTTCAGAATTCACAGATACTGCAATACGCCGGAGTGTTGCACCACCACATGAGGGACAAAAATGTTTTGGTGTGGTGTCCTTTGGGATTGGAACAAGTGCAAAGCACGCGTGGCAACGCAACATGTAGTTTCTTAATCTCCTTATCTGTAATCCGGACATGGTATTCATCAAATTCATTCCCATCTGTAAGGCAACATTCTGTACGGCGAAATCACCACTTGCTAACGCACATGGACTTTGCGTTTCAGTTACGTTATCAGCCTCTGCCTCTACTTCATCTGAATTTTCCTCTTGCGCAATAGTAGCGGCTATGTTTTCAGGCGTAATCCAATCACCACAATCGTCATCTTCGTCATATTCGGCATCTAGCTTTTCTTCGCTGGCTTCCTCGTTTGCAGTTTGGTTGGTATTGTCTTCGGCAACTTCCGAGGCCACAGAATCGCTTTGTGGTACCTCTTTCTGTTGCTGCTTCACGGGCCTTCTTCCTTTTTTCGATTTTCTGGTGACTATCTCAAAGCCATCAGCGTCAAACTTCTTCCTAGTGCTTTCTTCTTCTGTTTCCGCTTTATCTTCCTCCTCTTGAGGAGCAAGCAATTGACTATCTAGCTGTGATTCTCTCCATTTTTGTTCTCTCTTTCTCTTTGCTTCCTCAATAAGTTGTTGGTCTTCTTCTCTCACTTCACCTGGGAACTTTCTAAGTCTACACACGCCGTTATTGGATTCGACATCTATTTCATAAGCCAAAGCAATAACGTGTAAATCGTTTTGCGACAAAACGGTGGAATCACCAGTAAGCTTTGCAAAATTAACCACTGCTTCAATGGATGCTTTCTTTGGGTGTCTCACTTTCAAGGTTTCACCCCAAACAATGAGTTGGTTTCTTACCGTCTCATCTTTTAATTCGTTGTAGACACCAGGAGTGGTGAAAAATCTGTCTGCAAGTTGTTGGAGCTGAGATGCAGGTTGTGTGATCAATGGACCAGCATCCAAAACCAAATTCTGGACTTTGTGTTCCACCTTCTGTTCTGACATGTTTGGTGGTTTTCCTCTTTCACTGCTTCCTGACGTTCTTTATTTGCTTTGACAAATATCGGTTACCTTCTCCGATAAAAGGTGTGAAATAATTTTTCAAAATTTTTTTGTGATTGAAAAAATGCTGAAAAAAGAGAAAACACGAAACCCTGAGGTCCGTGCACCACAAAAATAGGCATATCCCTTCTTGTATCAAGAAGTTTAAGTTTCAGCCTTCTATGTGGGGTCAATATGAAGATGGTGTTATGCTGGCAAGCGGAAACAGTAGGAAGTGAAGCGTTTACCAAAATATACGGAAATGACGATTGCAGATTCAATTACATTGATAGAAGGGCTACTAGACAAAGGCGACCTTGCTGAAGCCAAAAAGAAAGTCGACCAACTTTATCTGGAAGTAGGAACGCCATCATTCAAGGTTCTTATATTAAAGGCCCAGGTTTCCCTCAGAAGCAAGCAGTATGAAGAGTGTCAAGCGGTGGCTAGCCAGGCTGCAGAATTAGCGTATTCCAACGGTAAAAGAAGCAAAATCTCGGAAGCTTTGAAACTTCTAGCCATGGCCTTTTTTAGAAGTAAGGATTATGATAATGCATTAAAATATATCACGTATTCGAGTTCCTTCGATGACTCACAAAATCCTGAAATTAAGATGTTTGCAAATATGGTGGCTCAAAAATACAAGAAAACACATGATATATCTGATGAGCTATTAGAACAAGAAAGGCAGAAAATATTATCCATTCCGCTAACGTTCTCTACATCAGAGCCTGAAAAGAAGGCCACGACTTCTTCATCTGCTGCTGCAGCAGCAGCAGCTGTTGCATCGGCTTCTTCTCCAAGCACCAATGCCCAAGGTAAAGCTGTTAATCAAAAACTCAGGTCTGATTGGTTTGACTCGGGAAAAACAGTGGAAATATCTCTTTATGTGAAGAAGATCGACGCTGATACAGTCAAGGCGGTGATCTTGTCTGATTCGATAGAATTTGAGTTTCAAGATGCTTATAAACATAGCTACCAATACAAGGTGGATAGGCTTTCCTCATCTATAGATGAAACAGAGTCAACGTATAAGGTATATGGCACAAAGCTTCAGATTGTGCTAGTCAAAAAAAGCAGTAAAGCCTGGCACTCACTAGAGAAACTAGAGAGCGACAGAAGCTTTGAAGGAAACGCAGGAGAAGAAGAGACAGAGACACAGGAAACAGCTCTACCAGAGACGAAAAGCTCTTTATCCTATCCATCTTCCTCGAATAAAAAGATAGATTGGTCGAAGTTTGATATTGATGACGAAAAAGAGGAAGAAGAGGATCCCGATGCATTTTTCAAAAAGCTTTATGAAAATGCCGACGAAGATGCTAGAAGAGCAATGATGAAGAGCTTCATGGAAAGTAATGGGACTAGTTTGAGTACCGATTGGAAAGATGTTGGTTCCAGGGAAGTCAAGCCATACGAGGAAGAATCTGAAAAAAAATCAAGCGGGAATTGAGAAAGATTGCTTGTCCCACAAATGTATGGAGTAAAAGAAAGCCGAATATTTGTATACAATTTATAGATATATTACATAGTTGATGGTACATGAAAAATTAGAAAGTTTCTGAATCCAGAGTTAGATTGAAATGGTGTGCTTGTTCACCCATGGCTTTCGAAATTGTAGCCATAGTGACAGGGTTCATATTCTCTTTGTCTCTTTTAGAACCACTCTGTTTGTCTTCATTTTCGGTATCTGAGTACTCGAGAATCGAGTCACTCAATTCCTCCACAGGAATTGAAGTGGGTTTTTGTGTGGATGAGGGTATATTATTAAAGTTTGGTCTATTGATCAATCCCATAGAAGATCGCAAAGGTGCCTTTCTTGTAGCGGTTTTTGTTGTTGTTGATGAAGGTACCGATTTTGACTTCGAAGGTGCACTAAAAGAGATAGAGCTGGCTAAATTTGGAGACTTGATCGTTGGAAAGGAAGTCAATTTTGTCGAGCCATTCAAATTGAGACTACGTACAGGAGATCTTCCACGTAAGATTATTGGTTCAGTGGAAAGTGACTGAGGAGTACTGGTTTTCGATGATGATGAAACAGAAGGTGTCATGTTGCGTTGCTTTCTCAACGGCGTTGGATCCTTTGATAAAAACGGATTTGTCATCTGGCTCGGGTCTCTTTTCCTAATTATGGAACGAGAAGGTGTCGCAATACTTTTAGCTCGTATTGTCGTATTACTTTGCGAAGGCATGGATTTGAATTTTCTAAATTTCGAGGAAACTGTTGGTGAATTGAAGGAGGATCTATAATTCCGTCTACTGTGAATACAAAAATCTTCAATCTCTTCAAGTTTTTGCAAATATGATTCGCCATTAAGCTTAAATTTTCGGCCATTCTCTTTTTCAAATTCGTCAATTTTGTTTCTGAGTTGCTCGATCGTAAGTGGAAGTCGTTTACCTAACATATTCCTTGTTCTCTCTTCTTGCTTCAAGATTTGGAAAGAGTTTCTTTTCAACAACCTGGAAGGGTCTTTCGATGCATCATCCAAAAGCTTCTTCTCCTCTACCAGATCATTCAATTTAGAGATTAGATTTAGCAAAGGTTTCAAGCATTCACTTTCCTTTCGCAATCGCTCCAATTCAGCTGAATGGGAATCCAGCAGTTTTTCGTCAAATTGTTGATCATCCTCAATATAAAAATCTGTGTAACTTGATCTCGATTCGTCATCATACATCAGAATATCCCAAAACCCTTGTATCTTTTCCCTGGAAATCCGAATGAACTGTTTGATGTTGGCCAGCTTCTCGTCTTGTAACTCACTCAGGAGATTTTCAAAACTTCGGAGAGAATCTGCATAGAGATTTTTATTTTGCTTTAAAAAATGCTGAATTTCGTTTGAATCGGGTCTCAGTATGGACCACAACTGTTCGACTTCAATCAAATATGAGTTTAACAACTTTTCCCTTTCGATTTTGAGGTCTTGTAACTCGGCTAATATGTTTTCGTATTCGGAGAAAACAGCGGATTTAACCCCGAAATGAGAAATAGTAGAGTCTATATCGTCAATAAAATTAGGTAATCGTAAGTATTGATCTTCGTTGCTTCTGAATAGCTCATGATTCAAGTTTGTCACATCAACAATTACAGTTCTCAATAAGCGTGCTTTCTCTACTATATATTTGTTCAATTTAATTGACTCGGCATCTAGTTGTCTAATAAGGTCAGGATTGATCTGATTGAAATTTGTTTGAAGTATGGATTTTATATCTGTTGCTTCATTGATTTCATTAAAAAGTCCAATATCGGACTTTGTTGGGATTTTGGACATGAAGGATTGGTCTATATTATCGTAGTCGTCGACTAAATCGTAAAGCGAGTAAAACTTCTTTAACTGCTTTTTGAACGTAAGAAGCTGTTGGGACAAGATTGGGATCAATCGTATCAAATTTTCCTCGACATCCTTATTGAGTGTATACATGGATAGATCGTCGGAGCAATAGTTATCCAATGATGTGAAAGTGCTAGATTTGAAATCCATTATCAGGTTTCTTATGGTTGGCGTTAGTACCGATTCATTGATGGTTTCTATGGGGGAGAATTTGGAAGTGATTGAGAAAATCTTCGTGATTGTTTCCAAAGACTTCACGAAATCGGTGTTTATCTTCTCTTTGTCGGAAATCAAATCAGAAATGAACGTATCCGAAATGGACATCAAGGAATTGTACCACTTTTTCAACTTTTTCTCCTTGTTTCCCAAGAGCGATGCCAAGTTCTGCACTTCATTCAGTTTCTTAATGATATTATCTATTGGGAGCTCGAAACTGACTGGATCGTGGATCTCGTTCATACCAACCATGCTTTTGTTCGGCGTTGAGTGGTTATGCTGCATGTTCTGCTCCATGGGGATCTGCTGCAATGCTCCGGTACTCTTGTCCTCTTCCTCGTCCCCTACGGCGGCTTCGGGACCTCTGATCGGGCTAGTACTCTTCGACACCAAGGCCGTTTTGATGATTTTGAGAAGATCTTCACGAGACAGTTCCGTAATCAGATCCATGTTTTCCATGCTGCGATCTGTCGGTACCGTGCACTCCATTGTCTCCTCCTGGCAAGTGTGCCTGTGTTCTGCGATGTATCTATCGGCGGGCAACGAGGTGTGATTCCAATCTGTTCTTGCTCTTTCTCTTCAGCACCCTGAAGCAAATATTTTGTAAATAGAGCTCAAATCTCAACAGCGTTTTGCGAGCTGTCGCGGTGTTTACCTTTTCCCCGTTCGGGACAGGCCACATGTTGCAGAGAGGGAGAGCCAAGAGAGATCCGACGATGAAGAGACTCTTTCGGGTCCAGAGGGGTGGATACGGGCAAGTGCCATGCATCCCAGACACTCTGAGCATGTGTGAGTCCATTATGCTTTACCCCGGTGCCAGTTTTCCGTTGTCGCCGTGAACCAACCGTGTTCTGCGCCGTAGAGACAGCAGGAGATCCCGACATACGCCCCTCTGATCACCCCAGTGACCTATGCCGCTCTTCCTTACCCCAGTAGCGACCTGTTAAACTGCCCCCGGCATCCCCAGATACCCCATCCAGTTATCCTTTCCCTCTGAAGCTCTCTCCAGCTCTCTCTCTCCGGTTCCGGAGTCTCCACAGCTGATAAGAGCCTGGCCATTACGTCAGCATGGAAAGAGATGCCCGTTTGGGACGGTCTGCGGATGACGGAGAAGACGACCCCGGGGGTGTATATATAACCCCCCAACGGGCCTTACCTGTTGTTCAAAAACAAACACTGGTTTGCACATAGATAGCACTGCAACATATACAGCTGTGTGATCCTAGATAGTCCTGTTCTCTATCTTATCTCCCCAACTGCCCCAGCCGAGTGTGAGATTAGTCAGCGTGTGAGAGAAAGAGAGCTCAAACCCCGTCGCCTATTTCTCTTTTTTCTCCCTCGTACTGAAAATTTTCGCCTTTCCAGCCATTGCTGGTCCTCTTTATCTCTGGATTGCCGAACCTCCTTCTTTTCATCTGGCCAATTCCCCTCTCTGCTTCTCTTTATCATAGCACACGCAGAACAGATACATACCATTCACATACACACACAGCATGTCGCAGAATATCTTGCTCTTGATACATCCAACGGTGGTGACCAGCCCAGGTACGGTGGATGACACCAAAACCGCTCTTTCCACGGAGTACCCACAATCTGTGCTGACGCAGTACGTCATCGACAGGGTGGCATCTGGCCAGCAGGCACTACCCAGTGACCACTACCATGTGGTGCACTACCTAGCTCCTCCGGAGGCCGTCCAGAACGAGTTCAACAAAAAAATCATGGAACTGCTCTACTCCTGCCTTAAAGCTGGCGGTAAGTTCACCGGTTTACTCCCTAATAATTCTCAAATCTTGGCAATCCAAGCAGGTTTTTTAATATCTGACGACAACAAGTCGTGGACGAAGCCAGACCGAGTCAGTTCCAGTGTCGGTATTACTACCGGAGGGACAGGGAGCGTTTCGATTTTGAGACGAACCACCAAACCCGCTTCCGCTTCCGCCAACGACTCTTCTAGTTCCCCGGCCTCATTTCTACCAAAGTTTAAAAGGTTGAGTAGTCCACCATCTTTAACAGACACATCGGTGTCCGACACAGACTCTGAAAAATTATTGTCGGAGGAAGAAAAGAAACAAAAATTGAAGTTCTTGAAAGTAGAGTACGACGACGGAGCCAATGCTTTGGATGACGGTGAAGATGATGATGTCCAGATGCTGGACGACTCAGAGTTACTTTTAGACACCATTGGTGCCCCAACAGTGCAACCTGTGCAATGTACTGTCACGGGATCGAAGAGAAGAAGAGCCTGTAAGGATTGCACCTGCGGGCTGAAGGAGATCGAGGAAGCAGAAGAAGCCAGACAAAAGTCCATCCAAGATTCGATGCTGAGCCGGATGGCGCAGTCTGCAAATAGGGAGGCGGAAGAAATCGAAGCCAGGATCCAACAGCGTGAAAAGGCAGCGAAGGAGAAGGACAGAAAAAATGACGGTGTCAAAAAGACAGTCATTAGGTTTACAGCAGATGATATGACCGAAATAGATTTCACCATCGAGGGTAAGACTGGTGGATGTAACTCCTGTTCTTTGGGTGATGCTTTCAGGTGCGACAGTTGTCCATTCCTCGGACTGCCTGCCTTTAAGCCTGGACAGGTTGTTACAATTGACTCTTTTGGTGAGGACATTTAAATCTTCAGAAAGTATAAGATAGAAGACAGGAACAAAAGAAAGTAGTTAACCTCACTACTTCAAAAACCTTTTTCTTTATTAACATTATTATCATCATTATTATTATTATTCATTCATTCATTCACAAGGACCCCTGAATATTCATCATCATACAGTATATAATACAGATTATGTACATGAGCTTTTCTATAAAATTTTTCTATGCGTTTAAAGCTTTTCATCTTTACCTATCGATGCCTGGGTCTCAATCGATGAGTCCAGATATTCAATTACGGCAGAAGGTGAGAGATCACCAGATAAATAACCTTTGTTGTAGTTGAAGCGCTGATTTTTCGACGTTAACGGGAAAACCAGTAGATGGTCAGGATATGGCCACGAGTATCTGTAGCACAATGGCATCACTTTTTCTTTCGTCAACTTATTGGATAAGACGGGATGCTGCGAAATAAAGAAATACATCTCCTTGGCATCTTCGAGAAAGTCCAGTTTGATTAGCGAGTCAATCAGCAAAAGATACACATTGATGTCCAAGAAGATATTCTTGAATGTGAAGAGCTTGAGTAAGTCCAACGCTTTCGACACATCACAACTTGGGTTTTTAGTGTCTGCGAAGAATCTCACAAGTGAAGATAACTGGTTGATGTGAGATTTATGGTTCTTTGACCTATAGTAATCTATATGTGAAAATTTCAACTCAGAGTAAAATTTCTCCACTATGTTGGAGGTTAACTTGGGTCTTAGTATTCCTGTCGGGTTTTCGAAAGTGTGATTAACGAAGGCAGATAATACGGACGAATCATGATTGTATCTACTGAATGGGTGTCTGAAACGGACATAATGCGACGTTAGCTTGAAAATCTCCTTCTTCTGGTATCTAGAAACTGAAGAATGGTATTCCTTGAACAGGGTTTTCGTGTATGCTCTATTGGGGAGCTTTTCGTGAAAGAATTTCGAATATAGCATGGACAGATCTTCCATGTATGGCTGTGAGGATTGGATCAATTCTCTCCGAATATTAACCTGTGGAAGCTCACTCAAAAGTGGAGCGTATGCCTTGTAAGAAGAGGTGAATGAAGATGATGGAACAGAAAGCAACGACAACTCCTGCAGCATTGGGATTGATTTTGGATAGAGTTTGACGAAATACGCAAGATACACCGAATATGGTATCCCTGCCTGCCTTGACAATAGGGAGAGGAAGGCTGTGTTGAATATATGTATTTGGTTTTCCGAAGGCTTGTTTAGATTTGCAACTTCGACAAGATTGAGCCATTTGTACAGTATGAGTAGAAACTTCTCTAGCTTCTGTTCCACGGAGAAAGCCTCTGATTTGAGTAGTTCCCGGATGTAAATGTGGAGCAAGTTGTTATCTACGATGTCTTTTGCGGACACCTTGGGCGAGATGCTGTCTGAGAACTCGTGGAACTTGGATAGCTTGAAATGGAACTTGATAGTTTTGTGACGGTCCTTTTTCAGCCGGTCGTATATTTGCAAGAAACGGCAAGCCTCAGTATAGCACTTGTTGGCAATGAGAATGTCAATGGTCAAGAGCTGGAGCTTGTCGTTGTACTTGTGTATGAAGGTTTCCAGGACGGCGTCGTTGCCAGCCGGGTCAAGAATCCCACAATTCTTGACTGTTACTTGTCCGCTGGAGGACACTGTTGGCAGCATTTTAAGGAGCTTGCCGAGTCCTCGTATCTGGGTGGTCTTAAAGTCTATGCTGTGTGTATTGACGAGCCTGCTGAAGAACGCCGAGGCGTCTTCATCGCAGATGTTCAAGTCGGAGATATCGATTTTGGTGTGATGCGAGAGAAGGAAGCTGATCTTGGTGTCGAGAGGGGTATTTGAGAGCTTAATTCGTTGCAGCGCCTTCTCGAACTCGAGGAAGTCCGTCAGGTTCGATGCATTGATCGGGTGTTCACCAGTAAGTGCCGTCGACTGAGACCTCACGGGTGGGAATAAAAAGCGCAGCTGGGAATGTCGTACCCGTGGAGTGCAGAAGCGTAGCATGGGAGAAGGGGGGTGCAAGCCGGGGGCGAGTACAGGGATGAAGATTGGATGGAGCTGAGAGGAGAAAGGGACCACCTAGTCATTGCGATATGGCGGATCCTGACCCAGTAGGTGAAGATTTGGGTGCTCGATGTTGAAATTTCATGCAAAAGTGGGAAAACCGAGGAAAAGGTGAAACATAAAGAAATGCACGTGACCCGTGTTGAGAATTTGCCGACGCGTCGATAGCGTTGACACACGGCTTTAACAGGAAGTCTCTTTTCTCTTTTTTTTCCTTTTTTCCTTTTTTCCTTTTTTTCTTTTTCTTTCTCCCGTTTCCCCATTTTCCCGTGCGGAATAGAAAAGCCGACTCGATTAAGCTCAGCGCAGCCCCGGCGACGACGGACAGCCACTCTCCGTCAGTGCCGGCCATGCCACCTCTACTACTAATATACTACCATTACCACTACTACCACTACAACTACTACTACTACTACCACTACTACTACTACCACTACTATTAATTCTATTGCTATCGAGATAATTACTAGTGCTACATGATAATCCCTCTGCTACCAACTGGCCTCCTCCCTTCTCCCTTCTCCCTGCTAATCCCCTCGCCTCACCCCGGAGCTTCCTCGTTTCCTGCGCGGCCGCTCGGAAACCGACGCCGCTCCCGTCGCAGCCTCGACGCTCGCAGCTTTTCCACACAGACTCCGAGCCCTCTTCTCCGGCTTCGCCAGGGCCGGGTCTCCCATCTCCTCTTCTTCTTTTATCCTTTTGTAACTGCTAAACCACAGCACACATTCTCTTTGTAGCACCTCAGACGTAGCCCGGTCATCCCTCGTATCCGCCATATACCCCGTACCCCCCGTATCCCCTTCTCGAAACACACCGGCCCCCGGTTCCCGGGGGCCGTCTTGACCTTTTCCGAGTCTGCTCCGTCCACTAAAACTGCGCGAATTTGTCGTCGCCCTGCCGCCCTGTGCGGGCTCATTATGTAATGCCCGTTTCGCCGGCCTCCAGTTGGCACACACGCTCACGTCCAGGAGGGAGGCCGGCTAGCGAGCCAGCCAGAGCCAGCGGGGAGGAGGGAGCCCACCAACAAGAGAGGCCTCCCTGCGTGCCGGCACTTGGGCTGATTCACCACCGCTGGTGCTTCCCGGTTGTTTCTCTGTAGTTTGCGTACCCTTCTCTCTCCTGCGTCTGTTTGTTCTGCATCCCCCGCTTCGAAGGACTCAGAGACGAAGACGAAGAAGAAGAAGAACAACGATCCTTTCTCCAATGCTCAGATCCTTCTCCAAACACCTTTCAAGACGTGCCGTCTTGAATAGCAGCAACAAGGCCAGACTGGCCTGCTTCAAGCCGGTCACCTCTCTTAGGTACTTTGGCCAGGACACCTTTTTGCAAGGCGACAATGCGTCATACGTCGACGAGATGTACGAGGCATGGCTCCAGGACCCTAAATCCGTCCACATCTCCTGGGACGCATACTTCAAGAACTTGAACGGCAAGAGACCAGCCAGCATGGCCTTCCAAGCTCCTCCAACCATCATTCCTAGCCCCGTCGGCTCCCTTTCGATGGTGCCGGACTCCGACACACAAGTCGCCGGTGAAGACGTGATGACCCATTTGAAGACCCAGCTCTTGGTGAGAGCTTATGAAGTCAGAGGCCATTTGAAGGCCAAGCTCGATCCTTTGCACGTCTCCTTCGGTGACGCCAACAAGCCTGTTCCAAAGGAGTTGACCTTGGAGTACTACGGCTTGACCGACGCCGACCTGGAAAAGGAAATCTCCTTGGGCCCAGGTATCTTGCCAAAGTTCAAAGAGAGCGGCATCAACTCTTTGAAGTTGAAGGAGGTCATCCAATACTGTGAGAACATCTACTGCTCCACCTATGGTATCGAATACATCCACATCCCTTCCAGAGAGAAGTGCGACTGGTTGAGAGAGAGAATCGAGATCCCAACCCCTTACAAGTTTTCCGCCGACCAAAAGAGACAGATTTTGGACAGATTGATGTGGGCCTGTGAGTTCGAAAACTTCCTCTCCACCAAGTATCCAAACGACAAGAGATTCGGTCTGGAAGGTGCTGAGGCTGTTGTCCCAGGTATGAAGGCGCTGATTGACACTGCCGTCGAATTCGGTGTTGAAGATATCGTCATCGGTATGCCCCACAGAGGTAGATTGAACATGTTGACCAACGTTGTCAGAAAGCCAGCAGAGGCCATCTTCAACGAATTCGCCGGTGTCACCATCCACGAAGGCCAAGGTGAAGGTTCCGGTGATGTCAAGTACCACTTGGGTATGAACTACGCCAGACCAACCACCTCCGGTAAAACCGTCAACTTATCCCTTGTTGCCAACCCTTCTCATTTGGAAGCTGAAGATGGTGTCGTCATGGGTAGAGTCAGAGCCATCCAACACTCCAAGAACGACGTTGGTGAATTCAACAAGGCCTTGGGAGTCTTGTTCCATGGTGACTCCGCCGTCGCTGCACAAGGTGTCGTCTACGAATCCTTGTCTCTGACTCACGTCCCAGCCTTCGCTACCGGCGGTACCATTCACGTCATTGTCAACAACCAGATTGGTTTCACCACCGACCCTGCCCACGCCAGATCCACCACCTACCCATCCGATTTCGCCAAGACCATCAACGCTCCTGTCTTCCACGTTAACGCCGACGATATCGAATCCGTTGTCTACTTGTTCAACTTGGCTGCCGAATGGAGAAACACCTTCAAGACTGACGTCGTTCTTGATGTTGTTGGTTACAGAAAGTACGGTCATAACGAAACTGACCAACCTTCCTTCACCCAACCAATCATGTACGAAGAAATCGCCAAAAAGAAGCAAGTCATCGATATGTACGTTGACAAGTTACAAAAGGAAGGTACCTTCACCGCCGATGATATCGAAGAACATAAGAAATGGGTTTGGGACCATTTCGAAGAATCCTTCAACAAGGCAAAGGACTACAAGCCAGAATCTAGAGAATGGTTGACCGCTCCATGGGAAGATTTCAAGTCTCCAAAGGAATTGGCCACCGAAGTCTTGCCAGCTAACCCAACTGGTATTACTGAAGAAGTTTTCAACAAGGTCGGTACTGCCGTCGGTTCTTATCCAAAGGACTTCAACGTCCACAGAAACTTGAAGAGAATCTTAAAGAACAGATTAAAGTCCATCGAATCCGGTGAAGGTATCGACTGGTCTACTGGTGAAGCATTGGCCTTCGGTTCCTTATTACTGGAAGGTTACCACGTCAGAGTTACCGGTCAAGATGTCGAAAGAGGTACCTTCTCCCAAAGACATGCTGTCTTACACGACCAAAAGGACGACTCTCACTGGGTCCCATTGAAGAACTTGAATGAATCTCAAGCCGACTTTGTCATTGCAAACTCCCCATTGTCCGAATACGGTGTCATGTCTTACGAATATGGTTACTCTTTGACCTCCCCAGACGCCTTTGTTCAATGGGAAGCTCAATTCGGTGATTTCGCCAACACTGCACAAGTCATTGTTGATCAATTCATCTCCTCCGCAGAATCCAAGTGGAAGCAAAGATCCGGTATCGTTTTATCTTTACCTCACGGTTACGATGGTCAAGGTCCAGAACATTCTTCTGCAAGAATTGAAAGATATTTGCAAATGGGTAATGAAGATTCTAGAGGTTTCCCATCTCCAGAAAAGCTGGAAAGACAATTCCAAGACTGTAACATGCAAGTTGCTTATCCATCGACTCCTTCATCCATCTTCCACTTGTTAAGAAGACAAATGCATCGTCAATACAGAAAGCCATTAATCTTGTTCTTCTCCAAGTCCTTGTTGAGACATCCATTAGCAAGATCTCCAAAGGAAGAATTTTTGGGTGACTCTGCCTTCAGACCAGTCCTTGATGATATCGAATTAGGTAAGTCCATCAACGACAAGGAAGGTATCAAGAAGTTGGTCTTATGTTCTGGTCAAGTCTACACCACCTTACACAAGAGAAGAGCTGACACGAACGATAAGGAAACCGCGCTCGTTAAGATTGAAGAATTCCATCCATTCCCTTACGCTGAATTGAAGGAAGTCTTAGAATCTTATCCAAACATCGAAGACTTTGTCTGGTGTCAAGAAGAACCATTGAACTTTGGTCCATACTCTTTCGTTCTTCCAAGAATCCTCGAAACTCAAAGAGAAGCAGGTCTACAAGTCCCATTAAGATACGCTGGTAGAAACCCATCCGCTTCCATTGCTGCAGGTAACAAGCACTTGCATCATGAAGAAGAAGAAGCCTTCTTAGATGAAGTTTTCGGTGCCTCCGCTTAGATCGATGACAATGGTATCTTGTCATATTCATATTCACAATCCGTCATAACCATCGGTCATTTCTCCCCCCAAACTTTATTTATTCTTGTGTTTTTTGTTTTCATTTTTTATTCCTTTACCCTTTAATAAATTTATATTCTTATATATAATATAAAATTTTTACAAATCCATTATAAAACCAGTTCATGAATACATCTAAATCATATTTATTTAACGAAAAAAGAGAAAAAAAAAGTAAACAAATTACCTTTTGTTCTATCTCTCTATAATTATCTCGGAGTTCGCATCCACCATGATTTATTAAAGGCTCCTTCCAAAAGGGGAAAGTATTAAAAAGTGCCCTATAAGGTATTTATTTGCCTCTCCTTCTTCGTAACTCTGTTCTCTCCATCTTTCCTGTTAGATAATCTTCTATTTTTTACTTCTATCGCCCCCTTCCGCTTCCCTTTGCCCCTCCTTCTTCTTCTTCTTCTTCTTCTTCATCCTTTCCACGTACCTTTATTTCTCTTTCATGGCAAATTGAAGCGTAGATGATCCACAAAAGTATAAAGATGTTTCAGATACTACTCTTTGTGATTTTGGCATTGTCAACATTGACGCATGCCATTATTCATCCCATTGAAATAAGAGGCAATCATTTTTATGATTCGATCACAAATAAACCAGTAAGCTTTGGTCATGCATTCCTGCTATCCATTTGAATCAGCTTTCTCCCTTCAGTATTCTTGTGGATTACTGTGAACACATACTAACTTCAATCTTTTGCAAAATTGTTGGTTTGCTTTCAAAACAAACATTTATTCTATTCCCTGCTCTTTTTGTTTAGTTCTTTATCAAAGGAGTGGACTATCAACCCGGTGGATCAAGTGGAGTGAATGAGCATTCCGATCCTCTCTCTAATCCCGCTTTATGTGCCAGAGATATTTTCTTATTTCAGGAATTGGGGATAAACACAATCAGAGTTTATTCCGTCAATCCAGATTTAAATCATGACAAATGTATGACTTTGTTGGCGGCAGCAGGAATTTACTTGGTTTTAGATGTCAATTCTCCTATAGTTGGTCAACATTTGAATAGGTACGAGCCTTGGACTACTTACAATGACAAGTATATAGGTCATGTTTTCCATGTTGTTAACGAATTTTCAGGCTATAACAATACATTGGCCTTTTTCGCAGGAAATGAAATTGTTAATGATAAAACATCAGCAACGAATTCTCCAGTCTATATCAAGGCTGTTATTAGAGATATGAAACATTTCATTAAGGCTAATAGTGTCAGAACAATCCCTGTTGGTTACTCAGCAGCCGATGATCTATCATATAGAATCTCATTGGCCGACTACTTGGAATGTTACGAAACTGATCCATTGGAAACAGTTGACTTCTATGGTGTCAATACTTATCAATGGTGTGGTGAACAAACTTTCTTCACATCAGGATATAATAATTTGGTGAGAGACTATTCTACATATTCGAAACCAATTTTCTTTTCAGAATATGGTTGTAATGAAGTTTTACCAAGACTTTTCAATGAAGTTTCCTCGATTTATTCTTCTGAAATGACAAGTGTGTTTTCGGGTGGTCTTGTTTACGAATTTGCTCAAGAGCCAAACAATTATGGTTTAGTTGACTATGATGAGCTTGGAAATGTGAAGTTATTACCTGACTTTTTCGCCTTCAAAGAACAAATCTCAAAAGTGCAAGATGTTCCATTATCAAAGAAATTAATTCTACAAAATCAGCAAAATTCTGAAAGTAAAGGTATTAGGAAACAAAAACCAAAGCGCAAGGTTTGTGAATTAAAATATGCCAATCTAGATATATCCAAAGGAATACCAAGATCAATGGGTGAATCGCTTGTTAAATCTTTCCATAAACAGGAGAAAGGTAAATATGTTCCATTAACACAAGAAGACATGACTAGTAGTTTCAAAATATTTTCTGTAGATGGTACAGTATTCAATAAGAAACCGATTGTAAAGCCTGTGCCTGAACCAATAGCAGATCCTCAAGATTCAATATCATGTAAGTATTGCAAAGAAACCAAAAAAGAAGCAAATGAAAATGGAGTAGATAAAACTGAGAAGAATAACAAAAAGAAGGAAAAATCGACAAGAAAACAAAAGGCAGCAATTGCAAAGAAAGAAAGAAACGGCAATGAAAAGAAGAAGATAAAAACAACGGTGGTTCAACTAATGCCAATGTTAAAGTCACCGCCAAAGCCAATGCCAAATCAGATAGATCAATCTAAGCCAAGTTTCAAGCCCAAGATTAAGTCTGAGTCATAATCTAAATCTAAACCTAAACTTAAGCAAATGTTAGACCTTAGTTGGATTTAAATACACAAAACTCTAACATCAGAGTAAGAGCTGATAATAAAAACAAAGACTTGATCCACGCAAAAGCAAATGCGAGAACAAAGGCAAGAACAAAGGCTGTAGCAAACTCAAGAACTTTAACAAATTTGAAGGACAGCAGAGGAAGAAAAATAAAAAACAATGGATATATTATTGCCAGAAGAAATAAAACATTGCCTACAACGAAAATATAAGTTTCAATTTATCCTTAGCAAGCCTTTTATCTATATCCTATTTTCATTTCAAGCTAATTATTCTAACCCTATACTAACATTTAAAATAGTAACCTCGAAACTTAATCCACTATTTTCTCTAATTTGTGGTATTTCTATTCAATCATTATTAAATGGTTTATTTTGATGATTGCTGAAGAGGATAGCAATAATTATTTATGCTTGTTTTTTGCTTAGTGTTGTAATGTTTTAATGTATTGTAATTTTTTATAGCATTCCGATAAAGTAAGTGTATTACGATCAGATGAGTAACTAACATAAACCGATTGAACGAAAATATAAAATGCTATAAAGAATTTACAGAGTTCTCAAATGACTTAGTAAACGAAACCCAAAATCTTACCAGAAACGTGCTTTCTCTTTGCTTCTTCATGGTCCATAATACCTGCAGAAGTAGTCAAGATAACGTAACCAAATTGTCTTGCTGGTAACAAATTATCAGTCCATTTTTCAATTTCACCAATCTTGACGTTATATCTAGGTTGAATGACACCACACTTGTTCAATCTACCATTAAGTTGAATAACGATCTTACCTGATCTGTGATCATCAATGTATTCGAATTCACCAATGTAACCTGTAGCAAATTAATCCAGAAAATGTGTTAGTAACGTTTCAAAAGCAAAATGTTCAAGGGAGCAGATGAAGCTAACGTGCTAGGGGAGCAAATCAGCTGCTAATTATCCACTCGCCTAATGTTGATCTTCCGGAAAATTAAAAGACAGCCAGCGATAAGATAACAAACCAAAATTATTGAAAAATAATGATTCAACGACAAGCCATCCAGTTATCATTCCGGTGTTAAAAAGAAGAAAAAAATGAAATACATACCGTGCTTTTGCATAACGCTCAAAAACTTGATGATGACCTTTGAAGATGGTCTAATCAAGACTTGTCTCTTACCGGTTTTTTCTGCGTTGTTGATTGCATTAAGAGCGTCTGCTAAAACTGAACTTCTGGTCATTTTATGTGATGTGGAAAATTAAGTCTAAATTAGTGAATAAAAAACATTGTTAGTATCGCAGAGGGGTGAGTCACAACTACCGCAATCTGCTTCATTATTCATGCGGAAACTTCAAAAAAATGTACATCGGTTTTCCCCGTTCAGGGTTTGAAAATAGTAAAACAAAGCCTCATGAGTGTCCATAGGGATTCATGAGCCACCAAAAAAGCTTGGTAACTGAAACTTGGGCAACAAATATGCCAAGCGACATTAGGGTATTACGTGACCAGTAAGAGCAGAATCAGAATATCAGTGTCATATCACCAGAAATGGCAGGTTCTGATTAAGTAATGCTGGGCAAGCGTAATTTCTAATGCAGGTGTTTACTTTCTTTCGCTGTCAAACATGTAGGATTCTTCGTGATTTTTCATCTTTGATTGAACGCATTTAAGCATTATGGGACGTGGATGGGGCTTGCAAACTATTGATCAGTTCACGTTTTTTGGAGCACACATTACTCTTCCAATACGTACGTTGTGTATCGGTGGCCTTTCTTAGCTATAGAAATCAATAAAAGATGCGTTCGAATAAGAAGAGAAATACCTGCAAGAGCTGAGCTTAAAAATCGAGACCATCTCGTTATTTATTGCGCTTTGAAAAATGCGGAAAATTTTTGATAGTCGACGATGGAAAAGCAGATTCGCCTCGGAACACGCACCGGGTAACTGTGGACTATCGACGCAAAATGGCAAATCTATCTTCAACATGGGTAGAAAGTGCCTGTTCTGTCTCTGTAAAGTCGGAAAAGAGCTGAACTTGCACGTAAGCCTGCAGGGAAGAAGAAAGGATAGCATTCCACACACATTTTGAATCTTCGATGGATGCAGCTGCAAAAATATTCAAGGCAGTAAAGCCGAAATGTGTTACGTTGGCACAGTTGACGCTTTCAGAAAACAACAGAATGGGATCCCTAGAACTGTTGAATGCTATCAAAGAACTAGATTCCACACTCAAAAAGGAGATTGAGTCTAGTAAAAATGATGGAACATTATTTATTCCAGTGAATTTATCCGACTATATTATGGTTCCACTAACAAAACTGTTCCAAAGTAATACCATGACAGATTCAGAATTAGAGTTAGTTTTATCCATTATACACGTCCTATTGAAATATTCATGGTGTCAACCTGGAGCTTTATCCAACGAACTTTTTATTCAATATGTTACATTGATAACATTTTTGGTTGGTGGAAAACCGGGGCACTTTTCTATAAAGTCACATTCTGATGACACGTTCATGAACGGTATCATGTGTCTACAAGTTCTTTTACAGGGCTGTTTGAACCAGGATTTGGCTTTTGCTAATCGAGTATTAGAAAATAGCAATTTTGTCCCCACTTTGGGTTTCCTTGTGAGCACTTTATTGAATATTGCTGTGGATTCACAAAATTCAGTTATGAAGGCCGAATCACTGAAGACATTAAATATACTCTACCATTTGATAGATAACGGTGAGATTTTGTCATTGTTTTTCCCAGGAAGTGTCTCCTCCATTGCAAAGGTAGTCACCTCCAAGCCCCATTCAAAAGTGATGTGTGAAGCGTTCATAACGCTTACCACCCTAGTGGGCAGTATTTTCTCGGACTTTGAGTTAGAAGTCGAAGCGGAGAGCAAGTTTAGTTCTTTAGACTCTTTGAAGTGCAGTATTGAAGATTGTGGAAAGGAAGTTTTAGATAATGAATCAAATTCTTCCCTTGTTATCAAAATTCCGGAAAATGCAAGTTCTGTGAAGCAGCATCGGACAACTTCCTGGTTGAAATCTACCCTAATTCAGTTTGAAAAAGCCTTGGAAATAATCCTTAAAGTGGATCTAAAAAGGTATGATAAATACTCTATCAGAGATGCAATCTTTCAATTCGACGTCAAGATGATTAGAAATAGTTTCTTGTCTTGTTACCCTTTAATACCCATGCTATTGAAATCATTATCTGCAATATGTGCTGCAGACCCGACGTTTATAGCTTTGACTATTGACTCTTTGGTTTACATATCCGAAAATAATTTATTGAAATTGCTGCTAAATAGAATCCTAGAAGATGAACTACATCGGATGCAATATAACTTCTCTTCTCCTGATGCCACGAAGGCAGAAGTAATGATCCAATTTATAGATTTATTAATCAACATTCTTAGTGGTATGAATGATATTGATGCATCAGTTCTTGAAAAGACAATAAAGAGGCTTCGGGAAAACATTGCTCTATTATTGGAAATTAAGAGCACAAATGACTCCAAAAAAAAGGTTCAATCTTCAAATGATCAGGTCCTCTCCATGGAGAGCCGATTACTATTAGTCTCCTCTCACTATGATAGATCCACATATGATGAGTTGCAGAAGGTCCCGCTATTCAATGGGATATTCACAAAACAAACAGAAACAGCACTTGAGAACCTATTTGAAAGCATTTCGAAAAATATAGAACAAGTAGCTCATTTTGATAGTTCAATCATCCAAGAGAGACACATTTCTGCAAACTCTAGTAGTACAATCCATCATGCCGTTTTGTCGTGGATTCTGTCTTGCATCACACGAAACGTGAAAACGAAAAAGCATTTTGATCCAGAAGATTATCTTGAATTCGAAGATGATGATATGGATGTAAAGTCTTTTGCTGATCTGGCATCAGTTTCAGAAAACGATTCGTTGACCTCATTATACAACTTAACGTATTTCTCACTCGAAAACTCCACACAAATGTTGAAGCAATGTTCAGCTAGTTCTACCGAATTGTTTAGCACTACTTCATCTTCAATATTGTGTTTAAGAGCGATCAGCAATACAATCGATGTCCTAGGAGTAGAATTCCAGGATGAGCTGATTGAGGTACTATATCCAATTGTCGAGTGTTTAGCATCTTCAAGCGAACTTATAAGAACAGAAGCACAAATAGTAGTGCTCAAATTGGCCAATTTACTTTACGATGGTTCAATCGAGCAGCTACTTTCAGAGAATGCAGATTATTTGATTGATTCGCTATCTTCCAAACTGGTGGGTGAATCGTTAACACCTAAAATACCAATCATATTATCAGTTTTGGTGAAAATAGGTTCGCTTGATATAGTGGCCGAATTGGATGATATAATTAGAACCATCTTTACGTTGTTGGATATGTACCACGGTTACACTTCACTTGTTGAGGGTTTCTTTTTGGTCTTTGACGAAATATTATCGAAGATTTACCACGAATTGAAAGGTTATGATTTTGAACAACTTGCTATTGATTTGGAAGACGAGAATGTTTTAGCGTTCGGCATGTGGGGACTGAAATCCATGGGTGAAGTTGATGAATTCATAAATAAGTACGATGTTGCATTTGATGATATGAGTGATAACCAGGACGATGATATGAGTGTTGCTGACGAACCATTAAGGAAAAACAAAATTCTGGAAATTGATAGTGATGATGATAGTGATGACGAGAATGATACAAAATCCATCCCGTCACAAATGAATGGAGAAGATTCAGATGATGGTGGTGGAGATGATGATACCAAATGGGTATCTCCAATAAATGTCAAGCTTTATAACACAGTCACAAGTATTCTATCATATGCGGAAAGACTAATTCAGACCAAATCTGTATCACTAGTTATTTTACTTTTGAAAATTATTGACAGAATTATTCCACTTATAGCCACTCAGAAGTCGAAATTCTTGCCCATTGGTGCCAACTTGTGGGAGATCATTTCCTCTA
The DNA here is from genome assembly GCA_025531575.1 of Pichia sp. PH4023. Classification (NCBI taxonomy): domain Eukaryota; kingdom Fungi; phylum Ascomycota; class Pichiomycetes; order Pichiales; family Pichiaceae; genus Pichia; species Pichia sp. PH4023. The sequence goes on from JAMGYR010000036.1 coordinate 196,249, forward strand.
TATTAAACGAGATGGACGATTTGAGGGTGAAGTCTCGCAGCATTGATGTTCTAAAAAATTTAATCAAATATGGAAACACCTTCTTTGTGACAAGGTTTTTGGATTTGTTTGTCTTGTTGGGGAAAAATAATAGGATCAAATTTTTGATTGAAAAACAGGTCAGTACTCTCATCAAATCCGAGCAAAAGGACACTGGTAAAAAAGATACTACACTGATACTCAATCAGACGAGCACCTCGACGAATTGGGACCTCAACACGTTTAACAAGATCTGTGGGCTTCTTCTCTTTTCGTTATGCAAGCTAGGTCGGTTCATACCGAACGACACTGCGATGTCAATCATTAACATTACGATCCATTATGATAAAGACGTTGACCACTATGGCTATTTTGATGACTTGGCGAGTTTTATTATGGAGAATGAGGCGGAAAAAGGAAGCTGATGTTGAAGTGTTAATTTTTTATAGTTTTATCGACTGATTTATGTACAAAGATTGAAAGAAGCACAGATTCTTGGAGGCAAGGAAGAAAAAAATAACTGAGGTCGTACCCGGATTCGAACTGGGGTTGTTCGGATCAAAACCGAAAGTGATAACCACTACACTATACAACCAGTATTCACTTTTAAGAGGGCTAGTGAAACCTTGGCTAAAATATAAAGCAGCAAGTCTTGGGGATAATAACTCATCAACTAGATGCATCTTCTCCTCTAATGTTATAATAAATGTTGGATAAATATTCTCAGCTATCTTTTCTCCCTCATAGCAAAACTCACTGAAGCAATCTTTCTGGTTCCTGCGAGGTGCTCTAATATTCTAATAGTACTTCTCATAATGAAACGCTCAACTTCAGTCGAATAAGGTATTATGTAGTGTTCTATATATATATGGAATCAATAGTTAAATGGTTGAAGCCGCTGTGCCACTTCCTCTAATAATTACAGATAGTCTCTAGAGCGCTTGCTTTCTGCTTCGAGGAAGGTCTCGTCTGCTTCGTCCTCTTTACCTGCTCCGTCTGCTTCGTCCCTTCCGTCACTCACTGCAGCGAAGCTGAAGGAGTCCTTTTTGATGTAGAGGTGGGCGTGTCTTCCGTAGACAAAGCCTGGGGACAAGGCGGCCATGATCAAGGCTGCGACGGAAACCATGACACCTTCCAAGATATTGAAGTAGATCTCGTTGGTGGACAAGTAGGAGACCCAGCCGGAGGAGGTTTCAATGAGTCTGTAGATGGACCGCGTGTAGATCAAGATGACAACGAGGGAGACCCCCCAGATGAAGGATGTGAGGAGTGGTTTGGCTCTGATGTGAGGGAACTTCGGGTTGAAGAGGGTGTCGCCGTGGAGCTTCTTGGCCTTATAGATTTTCCAGAGGAAATCGTACCAGAGGAGCTGGAAGACGGTGATGGTGAAGACCTGGAAGGCCAAGCCGCCAATCATGATGTAGCGGCCGATGTCGGAGGTGGACGGGTTGTCGGAGACGCCTCCGCCGGCGGCCTGGACGAAGATGGAGATGACGTCGCAGATGATGAAGATGAGCGAGTACTGCATCGGCTTCAAGCGGGAGAAGTCGTTGCCGAAGATGAGGATGAGCTGGGCGAGGACGTAGTAGATGCCCGCCATCAAGAAGCACGGGGCGACGGTGATGCACACCAACTCCATGATGTAAGCACTGCTGCTGTTGTCGTTGAGGGTGTACCAGATGCGGCCGGCGTAGCCGACGATCTCAAGCACCAAGCCGACCCCCCACGAGCCGAGGAACCACCACTGGTGGTAGAACACGCACGAGACCACGTTCACGGCTGAGAGGACGGAGAACACCACGACGTAGCCGATACCGCTGGCTAGTTTCGGTGTTGGGCCCTGAATGAAGCTTCGGGCAGAGAGCACGGCGGCGGCATGTGCAGCTGACGTGTCCATCTTGCTTACGGGGTGCTTGCTGTCGAAAAGATCCAAGAGAGCAGTGAGAAAACTGATATTCCAGAGGAGGAGGTAGGACGGCCTTCAGTTGTGGGAACAACAGAGACATACCCCTGGCCGGCTGAGTCCCTCCTCCAGCCTTTTGCTGCGCCGATCGGCGCCAAAAATTGACGCCCCGCCGAAGGCTCGGCCGGGGCGTCCCAATGGAGATAACCAAGAGAGAGGTGCGGGTCTGGAGGCTCGTGAAGTTTTGGGGGTAGGTACAGAGTTATCATTGTTTTCCTATACGGTTTTATCTATAGACGGGGGAGGGCACGGTGCCTAGGCATGGAGGGCGTCTCTGATGGCTGCGGTTGTGTCGCGGACAAGGTTGGCGCCCTGGGTGAGTCTCTCGTTCATGACCATCGCCGTGTGCGGGACGCCCTTGTAGACGTGGATCGTGCTGGCGATGCCGTTGGCCCGCAGCTTGGCGTCGTACGCCTCAGCCTCGGAGCGGAGCACGTCACATTCCGCTGCGGCGATGAACGCCGGTGGAACGTTCTTGAAGCTTTCGTCCGGGTAGAAAAGCGGGCTCGACTCCGGGTCCGTGAGCGTGGCGCCGCCCTCCGGGAGGTAGATCTTACGGTACCAGATCATCTTGGCGGCGGGCAACTGCGGGGTCAGCGCGTTCTCCGCCCACGAGAGCTGCGTCTCGCCTGTGGCGGAGTTGTCAGTGACGGGGACGACCATCATCTGGAAGCGGATTGGCGGAAGCCCGCGGGAGAGCGGCGACGCTGCGTAGCGGTGGCACATGACCGCCGTGAGGTTCCCGCCCGCAGAAGAGCCGGCGAGACAGACCCGGGTGTTGTCGACGTCGAGCTTTTCTGCGTTCTCCATCACGTAGAGCAGCGCCTCGAAGGAGTCGTGCACGCATGCTGGGAAGGGGAACTCCGGCGCCAGGCGGTAGTCGACGGTGATGACGACGCACTTCGCCCGGTCAGCGAGGTGCGTGCAGTACGAGTTCTCGGTGTCGATGCTGCCGAGCACCCAGCCGCCGCCGTGGTACCAGATCGTGCAGGGCCAGCCGGCGGCCGGGCGCTCGCCGTGCGGGACAAAGACCCGGGCGGGGATGCTGCCGGCGTCGAGCTGCGTGTGCTTGCGTGGGATCGCGATGTCGTAGGTCTCAGCCACGGAGACGGCGGGGGCCTGCCCCGGGATGACGTTCCCGCCGGCCTTGGTGTGCGCCACAGGGTACTTGTGCGTCTCGAGAATGTCCGGTCTCTCGCAGAGGACCTCGCTGAAGAAGGCAACGTACTCCGGGTCGAGCTTGTCCACCATCGACGCGTCGAGCGTGAGCGGAAGGGCCGCAAAGGGTTCCGGCCAGCTGTAGTCGTCATTGAGCTTGGTTTCGAAAATAGACATGGTAGTGCGTGGGGGGATGAGTGGGTGGCTTATGTGGCTTGCTCAGTATCCTGCAACGGTCTCTGCCGTCCCCCCTGACAAGAGAATGTGCCAAACGAGGGAGACCGCACCCTTTATACGACCCCCGAGGCAGCACACCCATGGGACCCCCGTCTCCACCGTCCGCGCCGGCCACCCCCATCCCGCTGCACCCTCCATCGCCCCCAGTGGGGGGACCGAGGGCGTTCCCTCGGGGCCGCACTTATCGCCCGCCAGGTCTTATCAGTGGCCCCCGACTGGAGTATCCACGCACCCTGCGCTGGGGCCACGCTGGGTGGAGGGACGCCCCCCATCCTCAGACTTCGTACATGTCGTTGCAGAAGACGTGGGTGGCGCCGGCACTGCGCTTGATGCAGTTGCCTAACAACTTGGCGTACTCCCGGCCCACCTGCCACTCGCAGCCAAGGTAGCTCGTCTCAAGCGTGCGGAGGAGGCCGATCAAGTGGTGCAGCCCGCGGATCTCAGGGAGCACGCGGCAGAACTCCTTCATTGCCTTGAGGTTCTCGGCAGAGTCCATGTGGTCGAGGCTCGAGAGGGAGATGCCCGTGCGCTTCACCAGCTCCGAGCGCACGCGCCGGAGGTAGTAGCTGCCGTCCTCCATTGCTGGAATGAACCCGCTCTTGAGCTGGTGCCGCAGATCCGGCGACGAGAACAACGACTCCGGCCCAAACACGTGGAAGGCGTACGCCCAGAGCGAGAGAATCGCACAGATGATCACATTCGGCCGGTAGATGAACGGGTCCTTGTCCGGCTCGTAGTAGTAGTTGACAATGTCGACAGAGCCCTCCGGCGAGAGGAGCATCTCAAACAACAAGATGAGCGAGTTGATCACCGACAGCTTCCCCGACAGGCTCTTCGACCACTTGTCGACCCGCTGCACAACAATCGCATAGTCCTCCGGCAGAATGGGCACGTTCATGCGCTTCGGAGCCCCGGCAAACACAATGTAGTCGTAATGGGTGATCCGCAGGTAGATCTGCGCCGCATGGTAGACGGGGAACTTGCACCTCGTGTCCTCCGGCATCAACGACGGCGGCAACGGCGGCGACGTCGCTCCAGCATAGTAGACACTGGACAACGTCAAACAGCAGTTCCCCTCGGGCAACTGCGTCTTCCAGAACTTGATTGCCGCAGAGATTTCATCCTTCCAGCTCTTCTCGATCGTTCTCCACCCAAAGTTGTTCCACTGCAATACGTTCTGCTCCGTGTGTAGCACGAGATTGATCAAGCCCGATAGTATGATCTGTCGCCCGAAAGAGTCCACGTTGACGGCCTCCCCCTTCAAGAGGCTCTTCAGTGCATCCAGAAAAAGCGGCGTCTCCGTGACATGGTACGGCGCCTTGTTCCTGTCGACATTCTTGTACTCCCAGATGTCGTCCGGGCACGGCAACGAGAGCTTGATCTGAGTGGCAGAGATGTTTATCGGATGGCCAAATACAACAGCGTGGATCGTGTCAATATTGAACGACATCAACGCAGCCCGTTTCATCGACTCGCTTTCTATCCACGTGTTCCACAGATTCGTCGACTTACTCGTGTCCGAGCCGAAACTCTTAAAAGGGTCTCCGCCAAGTATAGGACTTCGTCTTAATAGCTGTATCTTGGCGCCATTGTATATTACAGCCCGCTCGTGTAATGCTCTAGAGGAGCTGATGATTTCATATGTCTCCAAGATGATCAAGCTCTGGATGACCCATGCCTTGCACGGCGGCTTAGCTTCACTGCACGCAAAAACCAGCCATCGTAACGGCTCGGCAATTATCATTGCCAATTTGGAAGGATCGTCAAAAAGCAAATCCGACGGCGGCGTCACCTTTTTCGCAAGCGAAGACCCAGTCATGATCAGGCTCAAAAGTAGAAGTGGAGGCGCTTCGTACGTGGAAAATGAAGGCCTGTGTAAAATAGGATATTGGCAATGGTACAACGACCAATATAGCTCGAGAAACCATTTGATTTTCCCCACAGTGAAGTCGGCGTTATTTTCTAACTCAGGAATGAACTGTATCATCTTGTATAATGTCTTGTTATCGATCTCTGTTTGGCAGTTTTCATTTGGGAAATTCGGAGACAAGGCAAACACTTCCTCCAACAGAGATAGCGTGTTCTTCCCAATATGCTCTTCATGATGATCCTGGAAAGCGCCATTTGCAATCTGATCAAGATGAAGTGCCGACGAGGGAGAAACGTCTGCGGCGCCTCCAAGCAACATTTTTATCATTTCTGTCGAATACACCAACTCATCACTACTTTTTTGAGCAACACCACCTATCGAATTTTCTTCTTTTCGTAACTGTTCCTTTCCCTTAATTTCTTCAACCATCTCAAAGGGTTTTGAAGCTGTACTGGATACCTTGTCTGTTTTCGGGCTTTCGTTTTTGCCCCCACCACTTAGCGGACTCACGTTATGCACACTACCGGATTCACTGTATGAATTGTCGGTGCCCAGTCTACTACTGTTGAGCGTCTTGCTAGCTTGTTGGTCCTGTATTTCCAAATTACCATAAAGAGGTGATGGAATCATGTTGTAACTGTTCACGGACCCTATATTCAGGAGCATATTCAACGGACTACTATTGGCAGTGGTGATCTTCTCTGCAGTGTTCGGTGCATCAATGTTGATAACGTTAGGCGGACTCATATTCATGTCCATCTGTTCATTTGGGGTGTGATTCGAGGAGCCCGTATTCGACGAGCTAAAACTAGAGCTCCCGTTCGGTGATAATTCTTTATTTGCTGGGTTCATATGGACAAACACTGGGTCCGAATTATACGTGGGAGAAATCTTGTTAACTAGTCTCTTGTTAGATGAAGTTGCAAACTCATTGTTGTCATCCTGCGGCGAGGTCTGCCTACTGTTTTTTTTCCGATGAATAGCTTCATGTTTTTTCTTGACATCTATCCTTGTGAAAACTTTTCCACATCCTTCGAAGTCACACCTGAGTCTCTGAGAAGAATGTCCTACTTGATGTCGGGCCAAATGATCTGATCGTGAAAATACCTTTCCACAATCTACAACAGGGCAAACGAAAGGACCCTTTCTCCTTTTTCTCTTCTTCAATATCTCTACTGCCATTATCGTGCAAATAGTAGCATTCGAGTATTGAAGTGTGGTAGATGAATGGCCTCCCAATTAAGTTTGAAAATGCAAGGTCAGATCTTAAGTAGACACACTTCTTCCATCATGCATTAATGATGATTTTTCGTTTATCGCTAAAATTACAAAATTGCTGACGTAATCTCTGGATATACCGCTTTACAAACAGTTGTGTTTGAAAGGTAAATATAAAAGAGTAAAAAGATTGCAAACTATAAAAAATATAAGATGAACTAAAAAGAGCACTATAAAGTATTTAGTACATCCATCTGTAGTTAGGATTACTTGGTCCATCGTAGAGCTCCGATGTAGGAACGTCACGATAGGTCAAACTGACTCCTTGATTTTTGTTTCTGCGGCGATTGTCGAATATCATGTAGCCCACAATACCGAACACCATCAGGATACCAGCACCACCGAAACCTGCAGTAATACCCAATGCTGGAACATACTTTGGAGCATCTTTACTTCTGAAGATGTTTGTGGAGATCAACCCTGCAGCGTTGGCAAGCGGAACACCAACTGCAGAAATCACAGCACGTCTGTTTTCATTCGGCGTGTTGTTGTTATACCAAGTCGAGGTCAACACAGAAGAAACTGAACCTCCAGTCGTCATCAAAAAGCAACTAAAGTATGCAGCTCCAATATGAGTCTTGGTGTCAATACAACCAAAGACAACGAACCCAATCAAAGTAACAGCCAAACCTACTACAATGAATACAGATCTGACACGCGTGAGATCAGACATGAAGCACAAGATAATCAATGCAACAGCACCCCACACATTTGGTGCGACAGTGTATAAATTGGTCATGACAGTACCTTTGCCCAAAGAGCCGACAATTTGTGGGAACCAGTTGTTGATGGAGTTTAATGGAACACCAATGAGAATTTCTTGAAGCATCCATGCGACACACACTGGATGTTTGAAAACCTTGATTGCATCTCTGATAGATACCTTTTCTGTCTGGACGGCCGAAGAATCGAGTTCGACTCTCTTTCTGGCAACTTCCTTCTCATCATCATTCAAAAACTTTGCTGTTGCTGCACTTCTTGGCAAATATAAGAATGCAAACACAGAGATGATCACCGTTGCAGAACCTTCAATCAAAAAAAGAATCTGCCATCCGTGCAACTTACTATGTTTGATTTGGAAAACACCGTAAGATAACAAACCAGAGAACGCGTTAGCGATGTTAGCAGCGGAATAGAAAATAGACAATCTTCTGGCCAACTCGTGACGACGGTAGAACGTACTCAAGTAGAAAATTATACCAGGGAAGAAGGCCGATTCGCAGATACCCAAAAACCATCTTGCAGCCATTAGCGAGCCGTAGTTGAAGGCCGTTGCCTCTAGCAAACTGATCGAACCAAAAGTGAACATCAAGACAGGTATAATGTTAGCAGCGTTATACTTCTTGATAACCAAGGCCAATGGGAATGCACACAAAACGAAAGGGACATAGAAAATGGACAACATGTTGTTCCATTGCTGTCCTTCGATGCCCAAGTCCTTATCTAAACCGTCGGTCTTAGCGTTTGAGATATTACCCTTATCCAAAGCGTTGAAAAGGTACATGATAGCTAAAAGTGGTAAGATTCTGAGGTCGAACTTCCAGCAGATTGACCTTTCAAGCTTTGGGTCGATCACATAGTCTTCGACCTCGGACTGGAGATATTCAGCGTCAGATTTGGCACGCTCCAAGGAAATCACCTCAACAGTGCCTTGCTGTTTGGAAGAGTTTGACATTGTTTCGCGTTCAATATTTGATGAACTAGATTTCCTAGTGTTGTATTCGATAGCCATAATGGAATTTTTAAATAATGAGAATGATAGATTTTCCAACCGACAAACAATTGTGAGAACCGAAAGCAATACAAAGAAGCCAACGGTAAGCTTTAAGTAGAAAAGATCTTTCACAAGTTCTCAGGCTCAACCTTGGTAGTAGAGATTAGTCGGTGGCAATAGATTGTGGAGGAGCCAAGGGCCCCTTGATAGATAAGAAAATCAGATGAGTCTGCCTCTGAAATCTGTGTGTTCCTCTCGTTCCAATGATGATCCTTATCAGTGGAAAAAAGCTCTTCGGACACAGGTACGCCTGGTCCCCCCACCCGCAGTGGGGGTGGAGGGATTTCCCAATACGGGACGGCCGCTGGGATAAGACCCCAGGCACGAAACGGTGACTGTGCTGGCCAGTCACAGAGGGTGGTGGATAGAAAGACTGTAATTACGCACAGCTGTGGTGGTGGTAAGTTCTCCTCCACCATGCACGGGTTCGTATTGAGGTCCCAAAAAGCTAAAAATGAATATATAAAAAAGAACAGTTTACTAAACGACTGTCTTGTGTAGTAAAAATGTACGCTACGAGTGAAGAAAACAGATTGAGTCATATGACAAGATTTTTGATGGCCTCAGCATCGTCCAGAGTGTCCCAACCTCTTTCTCGTGTTCCATCAGCTCTTTTCGACCATGCGATTTCATAGAAGTGTATAATGGTGCCGAACGTGGAAACGCAGAACACCGTGGCTAGCCTTTTGAGCTTCCACACTAGGTACTCACGGTGCTTCTTCTGCACGGCAACCGAACCGATCACGGTAAAAGCGAAGCCCAAAATCATGTGTATTTGGCTCTGAATGGAGATGTTCAACAGATCCTCATATGCCTGCTCCACTGCAGTTTGTATCACATCATCCTCGTATTCCATGTCAGGGTATAGTAGTTTGGTGGAATATATGAACACGGCCTTGGAAACAAAATCAGCAGCATAGCAACTTTCCAGCAGTTTCTTTTGCACATTTTCCGGCTCGTTGGTGTGGACGTCGATTGGCAGGATGGGCCGGGTATAGAAGTTGACAATACTTCTGATCTTGGACACCATCTTCTTGTGCTCTTCAGATAAAGGGTAGAAGTGGCCCAACCAACAAACCTTCGCCTGGAGTTCGAAATTGGGCAAGGCTGCGCCCACTACAGGGTGGTTCATCCAGGGAACCGCACACTTGTATATTGGGATAGAGAGGTACGGTCTCAGCATGTCAAAGATGACAAAAGGAGACGTCATTTGTGGGATCAAAGACTTGTCACAACTAAACATCAAGCTGCTGTAGTTGAAGACGAACGATTCAATCATGGTTCTTTCGTACGGTAAAAGCACCTTATTACCCATATCTTTGTCGTTGCCCTCGTTGAATGCTAGATACATTTCTGTTTCCACCGAGGAGGGGTCCACGGGTACCAAGGCCTGGTTTGGCACAACGGTCGAAGACGGTGCACAGTGGCTTGTGATTAGCTTGAACCGTTTAGCCAACCTACTAAACGCTGTTGCCGTATCGCTCTCGATGTCGATACCCTCGGGTAAACCCAAATCGGGTATTTTCGTCGACTTGCCATCGACTTCATCATAGATAGGTTCTATGTCCAGTTCTGTTATCTTTGGAACACTGCCTCTTTCATCACCGGCACTTCTTTTCCGCTTGTTAGTGAGCCATATTTTCATAGCTTCTATGATAGTGATCATGCTCAACGTCTCTGTTCGCTGGCCTTCGTGGATAAACCTCAGCTTGAGATAAGCCACGAGCAAGTAGATGATGATCCAATCGGAGTTGCCTGTAATGTCGTGGGTGGAAATATAAGAATTGAGCTGTCTAGCAGATTCAATGAACTTCTGTGTGGACAACTTTTTCATCTCGATATTTTTGGTTGAAGAGTAGAGGAACGCCGCCCCTGAAGCGAAAAACAAGCCCTGCACTATGGAGTTGTCGATGACAGAAGGGATAAAAGCCGACGCAGGCTGGAGTTTGAAGTGTGCCAGCTGCGGAGAGATGTCCGTTATAAAACCGTTGACAAACGCATCGTAGAGATGTGTGTCTTGCGGCGACAAATACGAGAACATCGTTAGCTGCGGATAGACCTGCAATAATACCGACGAGTTGATTTCTAGCAAGAACTTGCGGAAGAGAGCATCCTCGACAACTTCAGAAGAATTATGTTTCGCCGCGATGGTCATAAGTGCCTCAAACGCTTCAGGAGAGGAAGACCTCACCAGTTGCAGGGTATCTGCAGACCCGGATGGTTCGTCAGAAGCAGAGCTGACCAAGTTCCCGCCCTGCTCTTCACCCTCTGTCACCTCCACTTCGGAGCCAGAATTAACTTTAATTAACTTAAAGTCAGTGTTATGGGGTAGAGACTCGTCGCCGTTCGGCCATACACACACGTAGGACGCCTTCACGCAGTTGTCACACGACGGCTTCGACCCGGCGCATTTGATCCGCCGCTTGCGGCAGCAGAAGCACCCGCTGCGCTTCCGGGTCTTCCTCTCCAGTATCTTTTCATTCTCGGTCTCAGAAGGCTTGAGGCTCTTCGTCTTCCTTTCGACCTTCTTTGGCGCCGCCTTCTTCTGAGTGAGCGTTGCCAGCTTGAACTTCCCGAAAAGCGCCGTCCCCATGCTGTCTATCCTGTTCCGTCACAGCTATCTACTCCGGCTGCAACACACCCATGCACACCACACTGTCCCGGCTCGGAGCCGTCGCTATGTACCTGTTGGTCTCAACCCATCGGGCACCACTGCTTCTTTGCTTTATCAGCAATTCCTGGTCGGCCGGTTCGCGGGGTCCGTATGAGGCTGTTCGGCGAGGTCGCTTCCTAATCGGGCCTCAGGCGTGAAGTGCAAGACAGTTGATCGCAATTTGAATCCGGTTCAGTTTAGAGTATGTAATTTATATAGTTATATTTGCATAGGTATAAAGGCTATCGGCAGGGCCTATTTGGCGATGATGTGAGCGACGACCTGGGAGGCCTTGACCAACTCCTCGTCGAACCATCTTTTGCCGGTCAGCTGCAAGCTGATTGGTGCTCCTGCAAACTTGGCGGCGTCATCGTACAACTCGTGTTCGTACTTCTCGGTGTCGTTTCTTGGAACATAGCTGGAGTCCGGCTTGTCGATAGCTGGGTCGCACTTCAGTCCGGTTGGGAAGATTACGTTGGGGAAGTCCAAGAGATTCCACAAATTGGTGTACCCCCAGTAGTGGCAAGTTTCAGGCAGAGGCGCAACCGAGCTGTAAACAGGAGAGAGAATGAAGTCGACGTCCAGCTCGTTCATCTGCTCGAGGTAAGCTGTTCTGGTACCGTCTCTGATGCCTGCGTCATTTTGGTAGTCGTAGACGGAGAGACCTTCGAAGCCACAGCCACTGTTCAAGATGTGCTTACTGAGGGGCAAGACAGGCTCACCAGAGAGCTTTAGGAGGCTCAACTGCTTCTTGTTAGCATCGGCGTTGTACCCGTCGTACGCAGCGGTGACGCATTCCTGGACGTTGAAGGCTTTCCACTCCACGACCTTGACGCCGGCTTCCTTTAGCTTTTTGGCGGCAGCCTCGAGTCCTCTGAGGATCGGTGGAGTAGGCTTGACGACCCCGTCGTCGTAGCAGACAGCGACCTTCAGCTGCTTAGGCTCTGGAACGGCAACGTCTCTCCATGGCACTGGAATCAACGTAGCGTCTGTTTCCCACGGCTTGCTGCCAAGCTCCACCTTCATGAACAGCTCCAAGTCTTCGGCAGATCTTGCCAAGGGACCTAAAACGGGAACAATAAGTTCTTGGACACCGCTGCCGGCGGGAGTGATTGGCAACATTGGGACCCTCTTCTGGGTTGGTCTCAGGCCCCAAACACCACAGAACGAGGCTGGCGCTCTGATCGAACCACCGATGTCCGAACCGACACCAAGGGCAGAACCTTTCATTGCTGCAATTGCACCTTCACCGGAAGATGAACCACCGGTGGTAAGAGCAGTATTGTTAGGGTTTCTGGCAATGCCTGTGATGTTGTTGTTTGAACAGAGGTGCATCAAGAGCTGAGGCTCAGTGGTTCTGATGTAAAATACCGCACCTGCGTCGTACAAGATCTGGACACACTGGTTGGTGCTCTCAGAGACGTTGTCGATCAAGCCAACATAACCAGCATGTGTGACCTTACCCTTGTAGTCATAGTGCTCCTTCAAGGAAACAGGAACACCATGTAATGCACCGACAGTCTTGCCGTTGGTAGCCAGATAGTCATCGAGTTCTCCAGCACGCTTCAAACCTTCGTCCATGAACAACTCCATAGCGCAGTTAGTTAACTGGTGGGCCATGGTGGCACGCTTGGCATATGCCCTGAAAACCTCCACAGATGAAAGCTCACCCTTGGCAATCTGAGCAGCTAAGTCGACAGCCTTCAGTTCGGTAATGTAGACCTCCTTCTTGGACAAGACTTGTTCCGGGATCTTGGTAACGTCGACACCAACACTCTTTGGAAGGAGTTCGTCAGGAAGCTTGTATTCCTCCAAGATACCATCCTTCAAGGCCTGTCTGTACTTTTCGACCTTTGGAAGGAATGTCTTGTAAAGTTCTTCGTTTTCTGGATTGACTTTTAGTTCGGTTTTATCAAAAGTCATATTTTTACTCCGTTGTTAATTATTCTCTGTAGAAATTGCTTGGCAGAAGAGAATGCTACATGAATCGATCACCAATTTTCAGAGCTCTATCGGTACCATTCAGTTCTGCCTGTAGATAATGGATATCTGTTCATTTATATGATCTACCACATGTTTCAAATCGTTGCTTAACGCTGGCGGAATCCTATAAACCCTTGCCGAAGCCTCACGCACACTCAGAATTACCTAATCGGGGAAAATCAATCCTTGGCGAGAGCGCTCTAGGCGAGGCGGCGAGGAGGCCCGCTTATCGCTCCGGCAATTTTCTGATACGTGTTCTCGACGGAGATATTACCGATAAGGAACTGGAAGTGATGGCCCTGTCATTGTCGACAAAGACACGCCGGAAGCGGCCATCGGCAGTGCGTTGTCGGCTAGAGCGCTGGTGCTCCGTTGGCGGCAAAAGCAAAGGGTGCCTTGATAGGCCTGATAGGCCTGATAAATTAGCGTTATCCTAGGCGAAGCCAGTGCCCGGGGGTTCTTACTAATGACTATGTCCATGTTAATACGTAGTGTCGGGCGGTGTCCATCACAGGGACAGAGCGCAGAAGCGCTGATAGATAGATTGCTATCTGCCTGGCAAGGTTATTTTCCAGTTTTCTTCCTAATCTGGTATTTTTCAGACGTACTCGGCTCGCTAGGCGATACAGTCTCAACTTACTTTTGCCGGGACAGATAAGTTGCAGATCTTATCTTTTGGCGACCGAGGAAGCCCAGGAGTTCGAAAGGCAAGACTACAATCTTTTTCTTTTTCTTTCTGCAACGTTTGCACAAGTATATTCTTATCGTCTACTCTTATCGTCTACTCTTATCGTCTTCGCTACGCCACTATTGTTCTCTACCCTATATAAGATTTGATTTTCCTTCTAACTTATTCCTAACTTTTACCACCCTTCACGTACTAAACTTTATTTGTCAAGACTGAGCAACAAACTCATTAGACATGGCAGCTAGCTCGAGTTCGTTAGAAAAGAGAGCCTTCGACGTGGACGTCTTGCCCGTCGATAATGATGGAAGTTTCAAAGGCACAGTATTGGAAAATTCCATCGACTTTGATGCGATCCCAGGTACTTCCAACTTGGTTTTAATGGAACAGACGGAAGATGGTAAGGATAAAGTTAACTTGATTCCAACGCCCTCCGACGACCCAAATGATCCCCTTAACTGGTCATTCAAAAGAAAGATGCTTCAAATGTTTTGTATTATTCTTTACTGTTATGGTGGTTCTGTTCCAGGTTGCTGTATTTATTCCATTCTTCCAGAGATTGCTGGTGATCCAGATGTGGACATCACGGTTGCAGACTTAAATGCGGGTACCGGTTATTCCTTCTTGTTCCTTGGTCTAGGTAATTTGATTCTCTTACCACTTGCCCAACAATATGGTAAACGTCCTGTTTACTTGATCGGTCTCCTTGGTGTCATTGGCTTCAACATCTGGCAACCTTACATTCACACAAACGGTGAGTGGATTGCTTCGAAAATTTTGAACGGGCTTTTCTACTGTACCATCGAATCCTTACCTGAAATCACTGTCACTGATATGTTCTTTGAGCATGAAAGAGCAACGTATATGGGTATCTATGGTGCAGCTTTGTTCAGTTCGAATTATGCCGCTCCTATGCTTGCAGGTTTTGTTAATGACGCCCTAGGATGGAAATGGACAATCATCATTGCCGTCATATTTGGCGCATTTTGCTTTGTTCTTATGTTCTTACTAATGGAAGAAACTAACTATGAAAGAAAGCTAAGAGTGACTAGGGATGAAGACGGTAACATTTTAAATGCCATTACTTCTAACCTCAGCGGTGAAAATACTGATCCTCTTGTCATTCAATCAGTTACATCTAGAGTTACGGAAAAGCAACATTTAGGTAACCAAGCATTTTTGATTGACGACTCTGTTCCAATGGAGTATGCTCCTGAAAGGACGTTTTGGCAAAAAATGTCATTGACATCCGGTTTCAAAAAAGATTTCCACCTATGGGACTATATGATCGCTCCATTTTACATGGTCCAGTTTCCTATAGTGTTATGGTCAGGTTTCCTTTACGGTTCTTCATTGTTTTGGTATTCTGTTTTGAATGGTACTGAGGCCATTGTTCTTGGAGCAGAACCATACAACTTCTCTGCAGCCATGTGTGGTTTGGCTTATGTGTCACCAGTCATCTTTGTGTTTGTAATTTACCCATACGCCGGTTGGTCAACCGATTGGATCAAGATCTTCATTGCTAAAAAACACAATGGTGTGTCTCAAGCCGAAGATAGATTATGGGTTTTAATTGTCTACATGATTCTTGGTCCAGCTGCTTTGATCTTGTGGGGTGTTGGTGCTGCTCATGGCGTCCATTGGTTTGGTGTGGTTTTCGGTCTAGGTTTACAAGCTGGCTTGTGTATCGTTGGATGTATTTCATCGGTCACCTACACTTTAGATTGCTATCCTGAAATGGGAGTGTCTGCCATTACTGTTTTGGTCATTATCAGAAACACAATGAACTTTGCCATGGACTATGGTATCACGGCATTTGTCACAAACATGGGTGTTCAGAATTGTTTCATCACCTCTGCTTTCATTTGCTTCTTCTGCATTGGTACTTTCTTTGTCATGATGTACACTGGTTTCTATTGGAGAAACAGAACAAAGGGCCAATACTGGAAACTTGTTTCTCATTACCGTTCTAAAGGAATAGAATTCTAAGGCTTTATCTTTGAGTGATATCGGGTAATTTACGTAGACATTTTTTAAATTTTTCTTATTTTGTTATATATACCGAGAGCGGTATCAACATCTCATTTTAGTAGAATGTTGAATATATGAATAAAATTTTTGCTTCACTAGATTAATTTGTTATCGAATAATTAAAACCGACGCACTTGCGAGCCATTGTGAGCCATTACCGAACGGAAAACCGTTTGGCAGAAGCCAATTCAAGGTTTGTTGATGTTTCCGTCTGCTTGCACATTGGGTTGCTAAATTTAGACCTGTGTTTATAATTTTATTTTTTTACATCAGCCAATTCGAATGCCTCTTGAACTGAAATTTCCATTCTAGAAAATAAAAGTGATAGAAGAATTATTTTAAACATTGTTGCCTCAGTTTTACGTTAGTAGTACGGCAATTTCTCTTTTCGGAATGTACGCCAATTCTTAAAACGAAATTTTGTACTACGCCTATATATACTCGTCACTGTAAGTTTCAATTTCCTATGCTGAAATTTGTAGTCAGATTATCATAAACCTCAAATTTTTTCCAATGAGCTATCTGCTCTGAATGTACATAATGGCAGCACCAGGCTACCTCAGTGATTGGCGAAGTATATGTGAGGTGTTTTTTGGTGCATAAAATCTGCAGCTCCTAGGAGAGAGCAATTCTTTTTCCAGTGTATATGATCGTCAGTTTTGAATGGCAATTAGCCGTTGTGAGGCATTGTCGTCCGTTTGTGGGTTGTCTTTCAAATAAAATGCTAGAGGTGAGATGAAAAGTCAACTGATGCTATGATGCAAACACCGTACTCCACTCAAAGACCTTTTCAGGACAGCTGGGCTTTGTTTTTAATTACATTTTCAAGGGCCCTCAACTATACCGGCTATTAGAAATCAGCCGGGATAGTTGAGGTCCCTTGAAAATGTCATTAGACAAGAGTCAGCTGAAGTTCCTTGTACTGATTTTATGGACTGGTGTGATGAAGAGTGCGCAGAACACGAATTTAGCTATATTTTGAATAATTTGGGATCTGACAATTTCGTAGATAGGCTGATCGAATAGTATATATCACTGTATAAGTGTTCCATTCTCTTCTCTTTATTGACATTACCTGCATAGCTGTTTACATTGGGTTTTATGTTCGAAAATTTCGTGGAAGCAACGTGGACTAAAGTTGAGAAAAAAATACGTCTTCTAAGTCTTATTTTGGGACAGAGTGTAGCAAACTCGAAGTATATTTTCGGCCTTAATGTTGATGTGCAATTTTTCGCATATAGATGCTACTCTTAAATTGAGTTTACACCGTGTCCGGATGTTGCTGCACTCGTTTCTGTTCGTTTTCGAGACTGGCAGTATGTTACCCACAATCTCATAGTTGGCAGTGGGTAACAAAGAAAATAGTCGGGTTTACTAACTTCGGATTTTTCTATGCAGATACTCTACTCAATTGAATTAGATTTTTGTCAACTTCATCGCCCAAATTGAATACAGGAGAAAACATCGCAATTGCTAGATGAGTTAGAAAAATTTCTTTATTAGTGATAATAGCGGTCTTTTTAGCAGTAGCCTGGTATGCTCCCAAACTTACTTATGCTACGTGATACGAAGAAAAATTGTTAAGAAGCAAGATATAGCAAAAATATATCCTCCTATTTACAATGACGACTAGTCTTTTTACTCAAAGCCCACTATACCGTCTAATATACAATGTGACTCTGATTTAGATTACTATTGATTTCCTGCTTGTCACAATCTACTAGCTTTGTAAGCGTTTTCAGAGTCTTTTCATTGCAGACATTCCAGCGGAATTGCATGACATTCTTGGAAAAAGACGAGCAGGAAGAACTCACAAGTAGCATCTTTAACATAGTTATACCTGCTGGACCTTTGTAATCTTTGGCCCTTTCTGTACAAGCAGACCGACAGTGCCGAGTTTTGCAGTATTGCTTCGTGGCCGCGGTGGTAGTAGACAATGTTACCACTGGAAACCCGAGGAGATGCTATCGAGACAAGGACACCCGTGCACCGATAAGGCGTAGCCTTTCTGCGGAAGAATGCAGTTGCGGCTGTGATCTGAGATTGTTCTCCCTGTGTTTACATATTGCCCGAATGGGCCGTTTGTATCAGTCTGACATTTTTCTTGATGTCCTCCCGGCTTTGGAATGGTTAGAACCTGCGTATTTGCTTTTCGGAGGTGGATGGGATTTCTCCGTTGGGCAGTTTAGCCAGTTCCTTCCTGGGCCGTGCAGAGAAGAGTCAGCACGGAGGAAGCAAGGCGTCATAATCGTGATATAGTATAATCTTGGGATATACGGGAAAATGACGACCAAAGTAGAGAGTATGAGCCAGCCGGCCATGCCAAGTTGTGAGAGAGCCATCAAGAAAAAGGTAAAACATGCCCTTCAGGAATCGAACAAAGTGAACAAGAAGCCCACTGTGTCCAAGAGTGGAAAAGCCAATTTGGCATTCAAACAGTCTACGGTGATAACCAACTCAGGGTTACGAGAAAAGATATCCAAGCTTGCCAGTGAGGAGGACAAGGGGCTAAAGTACATGACTTTTACAGAGTTTGAACAAGCCAACGAAGTGCAGAAAAGTATATTAGGCTTGATAAGCAAGTCGAAGAAAATCATGGTCTTAACAGGAGCCGGAATCAGTTGTAATGCCGGAATCCCTGATTTTCGATCGGATAATGGGTTGTACAAGAAGAAGTTGAAAGAGAGTGAGAGTCGGGTGACGATCAAGGGGAAGGAGATGTTTGACATCTCTGTGTACCGATCGTTAGAGACGATTCGGGTTTTCAACCAGTTTATATTTGAGCTTTACAGACAGATATCGCAATCTGCGCCGACGACGACGCACGGGTTCATCAAGAAGCTACAGAACAAGAACAAGCTAATCAAGTGCTATACGCAGAACATCGATGGCTTGGAACGGGAGTGCGGGTTGAGCACTGAGTTCAGCTGTGATGAGTGGAACAGCACGAACGTCATACAACTCCATGGAGACCTTCACCAGCTATGCTGCAATTCGTGCAAGCATAACTACCGCTGGGATGAGATCTACGACGACGAGGGGAGGGTGAGGTGTCAACGGGGGGTAAGGAGCGCCAAAGAAGAAGAAGAAGAAGAAGAGGAGGAGGAGGAGGAGGAGGAGGAGGAGGAGGAGGAGGAGAGCAATGATGATCTGATGCAGCTCTCGCAGAATACAACGGTTTCTACGGACAGCGTGAACTCGACCTTTTCCATGGGCGAAGTTGACCGCAAGAGCGTGAGCAGCATGGGCGAGATCGATGCGAAGGACGTGGATAGGCAGGGGTTCGGGCTTGGGGCGGAAGACGAAGGCGAGGACGACGATGCCGGCATCATCGAATGTCCGCGCTGTACGGCGAACTACGAGTCCCGGGTGAGGCTGGGCAAGCGGAGCTTGGAGTCGAGCATCGGGATCATCCGTCCAAACATCGTGCTGTACGGGGAGGAGCACCCGTACTCGGAGAAGTTTGCACGAAACCTGAACAAGGACCTTAACAAGCGGCCGAACATGCTGCTCATCTTTGGCACTAGTCTGAAGGTGAGCGGGGTGAAGAACCTCGTGAAGAAGATGAGCAAGAAGATCCACGAGAACGAAAAAGGCCTGGTGGTGCTGGTGAACAAGGAGCCCATCAGCAACTCCTTCTGGCGGAACCACATCGACTACCAGATTGTGAGCGACTGCGACGTCTTCTGCGAGTTTGTCGAGGCTCGTTTGCCCAACGTATTCAGTCAGTAAAGTTTCACCGTCGGAAAGTTTTCCCGAGTTCGCGAACATTTTGATGATTTTTGCCATAGTTAATTTGTTCGGCAGAGAA